>BQNB010068207.1:3103-33919 GCA_026074375.1 Tanacetum coccineum
TATTTAAACTTTTATAGATTTTCTTGCATTAGGGGTATTTTGGTAATTTCACATTTGTTGAGATTTTTAGGTTTTACACATGTATTACACATTCCACCATAAAGGCTGAGTTTTTAGCACTTGCAGCCGCGGGTAAGGAAGCAGAATGGCTAAGAAATATGTTGTAGAGTTGTGGCCACAACCGATGCCAACCATTTCCTTACATTGTGATAGTCAATCAACACTATCAAGGGCATATAATATGGTGTATAATGGAAAGTCTAGACACATTAGCCTTAGACATGCCTATATCAAAGAGTTAATATCGAATGGGATAATAACTATTGAATATATACGCTCTTGTAAGAATCTTGCGGACCCGTTTACAAAAGGTCTTCCAAAAGACACAGTCTTTGGAACTACAAGAGAGATGGGTTTAAAACCCATTGAGTAAGTTGGAAACAATGGGAACCCAACCTTTACTTAGACTAAAATCTACTTAAAGGTTCAATGTGGTAAGAATAAGTTGTTGATTACCAACGGGACACTAGTTTAGTTTAAATGCTAAATAGTGAGTAATTCTTTTAGGGTGAGTTTTTATACTCTTAATGAAGTGCACCTTTGGTAATTAAAGGGCTTCACCTATGTGGATATAAAGAGTGGTGCCGCTCCTACAAAGGTGAGTTACTTTTAGAGATATTCATGAAACTGGGATTAGCACATGGCCATAATAGTGCTACCATGTTATGAACATCAATTATCATATTATGTGTGTTATCTTTCCAAGTTTAACACTAAGAATCATGGCTCAAATGCTATAAAGAAGCCATTGATTCTATTAGGCTATTTGAAGGATATACACTATGTTAAGGTTCAAGGCGAAAGCTACTTTAATTTACGCATAATATGTTGTATATTGTTAATAAAACCCAAGTGGGGGATTATTGGAACTTGTGGGTTTTTATTATCAAATGTGTATCACTAATTGGATGAATGAAATGAATGTTTAATTATAAATGGATATTAGTGACAGTTTTTGTGACAGTTATTCTATCACAAAACCGTTGCTAATTAGGCATTATTATTGAAAAGACGCACCAATTCTAAATGCTGCCAGTTAAATGGGTTAAAAGGGTGTCTTTGATAAACCATCGTGACTGTTTGAAACGATATAGATTAGTGACTGTTTTTTATGTTGCTAAATCGTCGCTAAACTGTCGCTAATAGCACCTTTTGTGAACCATTGTGACTATTCGAATGGTCACGAGTTTCCCTTTAAATATGGCTATCTTTCTGCATTTTGTATTCATCCAAAAACACTCAATTCAATACAAACAAAATATACATACATTTGATGTTCATGTGAACCTTATGTACGCTGCATAAAGTTCTATCTTTGAGGTCGAATCCTGGGAAGAAATTAGTCACGAATCCCACCAGCGTAAATAGTGGGGGCTAATATTCTTTAAGGACAGTGATTATCACGTCCTCAAATTCGTTTATATTATTATTATAAGTCTGCCATATTCTAACAGTTACATCAAGGTAGCATGATCCAATGGAGAGCAGCCCGTACCTGATATTTTCTTTTACTATTTAGTTACCGAATATAAATGAGGAAAGTAAAGATTGGATCATGTAAAAATAACAGGAGAGCGATTTACCATGATATCTCTGATACATGATCAAATGATTTAGGACGACGTGATATCCAAATATACGTTAAGGATTTTGCGATTGCCACATATGCCGAAATGTAGATTATATTCTGCATATTGAGCACGCGTGAAAGTAACAAAACCCGTAGCACACTCTAAAAAACATTCCTAGCGCCCAGTCAGAAGCCAACAGCCAAACGGATGTAATTTCACTTACCAAACGAATGTTGTTAACTTCTGACATGGACGCTAGGGATGTTCAATAGAATTGAATATTTAGAAGAAAAACTGTCGATGGGATATGTTGTTTTCCAAAAGTAACCTCAACATGTTAATGTAGTATTCTTCATCAAGAACGCCATTCACAATATGTTATGTAATAACTGATCCAAGACAACGTCATATCTAAATGTACGCTAAGAATTTTATGACTGTCACGTATGTTGAAATATAGATTAGTTTCTACATCTGAACACGCGTGAAAGTACCAAAACCCCTAGCACACTCTCGAAATCATTCCTATCGCCTAGTAAGAAGCCAACAACGAAACAAATGTAATTTCTTTTACCAAACAAAATTTGTTGGCTTCTGACACGGATGCTAGGAATGCTCGGTAGAGTTGAGTATATAAGTATAGTAACCCGTATGTGCAAGTATAATGTCAAACGCTGCAAAATTGGCTCCATCAGGTTGTGAAACCGTTTGGCGCAGGTAAGAGCTTCAGGTGTAGGTCTGTCACGGCTACATACCAAACATGTAGCCTAGCCAAGTAATAGACCACTCATATTCATCATCGCCATTTGATAATAACATGTACTTAGTATTAGACATCCCTAACGATCATTCCTACGTTTATGTAGGCAGATATGTTACCTTGGTGCCCCATATACGTAGCCAGTGAAGAAACGAAACGACTTTAGGGAAAAAGGAGAAAAAGAAAAACCCAATAGGCCCACTCCATACGACCCAAATAAGCAACCTAATATAAAGGTAGACCGGTGTCACACCCCGCTAAGAGCGAAAACACGAGATGCGACGTTATGATTACATCGCACAAGATACAAGATTATACCATACAAGATTTACATGAAATTTATGTTTACACTGTTGATATAAAAATCTTAACAACAAAAACTCTTGTCCTTTGGAAATCATCCCGGTAGTGTAGGTCTTTGATTTTCAATACCTCCAAATAATAAAAACTGTTGATCACACCTAAAAATGATACTCGAAAGGTCAACATAAAGTTGGTGAGCTCGTAGGTTTAGATGTAAACCCAGTTGTTATGCTATAGTTTAAGTTGTGGACAAATGTATAATATAAAAGCAGAATGCATGCAATAGATTTAGATTCCACATAGCAATCCCATGCTACCATAGTGTTTCAATTGATCATAGCATTTCAAATAGATTCATAGCATTCCAAATAGATTCATGGCATTTCAATGATGCCAACCATTCGCAAATGATCTGAGCGCTTATTTTCCTCCGCACCTAAGGCCTACCAATTGGAGCTAACATAGGTCGGCAAAGTTGTCCTTGCATAGAAGTTTACATAAAACTCATGCACAAATGATTAGTTCCGCAGAACTTGTTTAAATAGTCCTCATGTAATTCACATAGCAATCATAGGCACATAGCATTGTCCAAAATGATGGCAGTTTTGCACAGTGATGAAAACATGTTCAAAATAGATTTGAGTATCATTTTCCCCCAACGGAAAATAGTTTGAAAAGTGGGGCTACAAGAACGCACCTCAAATAAGATGATAGTAGCTAAACTAGATGATCTCTGACTAAACACGCAACGGTACCCGACCACAACCTAATGATAAGTTCGTCTTAGTGATATGTTTTATGAAGATGATCCATTACACAAGCGTTCGTATTAGAGTTTATGAAAGTGTTCACATGCTTGTTATAGAAGATTTTGTATCATGGTTGTGCGGTAATTAAGTAGTTTGATTCGATACACTTGGGTCAAAGTGCGATACTAACACGTAGTGTTCAAGAATAGAACTAAAATTCCAAGATGGAATGGAATGTTTAAGAGATTGGAGATGGATTCGGCGTGAAGTAGTTAAGAAAGAGTAACGACAGCAAAGACATGAGATGATTAGAAGATACAGAGATGTACACGAAATGAGAGTTTAGGGATTAAGGAAATAAGAACTTAGAAAATTAAGAATCATAGAACTAAGTATTCAAAATCAATTAGAAATTAAGAAATAAAGAATAAATATCAAAATTAAGAATTTATACATGCTTCGGCATTTTTATCCCATTATCCCAAGTTATTTTGATAAGAAATCCTTGATGTAAATACTATCAATGTTTTAGGCTCATAAAACATATGTTAGGAGTTATTCATAAAATTCTGTTTTTCGTCTTTTAGTCAGCCATTAAAATAATAGTATTTTATTATTTTGTCTTCTTGTCGAGTTTATGAATCTGGTTAGTGTTATAAGTATAAGTATAAATTTTGGTTTATTTATTATGTTTCAAGTATAACCGTTCATAAATTATGAATTTAGTAATTAATAAAACTGTGATTTCGTCTTTTTGTTGAATCATAAGAAAATGAGTTTTCCATGATATTTTCTAAGTGCAAGGTATTTTATAAAATTTCGGCATGACCCGTTTGTTTGTAAAAGTTTCCTAAGGTTTTCAAACCTTATTTTCCAACACTTTCCTTCGAAAGATCAAATCCCGACAAATTGCCAAAATTCATGTTTTCATGACGTTTTGTCAAAATATACTTTTCAAACGACTATTTTAGTCAACATAACTTGCAATAACATAATTTGGTCACAATTCCGTTTAAAACGATTAGGTCTACTAGTTTTCACCCATTGGGCCCAAAAGCCCAATGTTAGCCCGAAAATATTAGTTAAGTCATGTCTTGCACAAGTTTAAAAATCCAAATTAAGTCTACTAGTTAACCCACTTGTCATGCTCAAGTCCATTATGTTTTAGAATGTGTTTTATTAGTAATTGGGCCTTATGGCCCATTAAGTGTTTTCATGGTTAGCCCGATTGTTTGAAAAATGAAAGTATATATACCTTATTGGGCTTTTCGGCCCAATAAGCCTATATGTATATTTTATAACCCAATAAGCCCAAAAATAGTTCAATAAACGTATTGCTAAAATAATTAAACTCTTCGTTTGACAGAAAAGCTAACCTAATAAGGTGGAAAATAAGCCATAGCTTATTTTCCTTATTGGGCCAAAAATCAAATAAGCCCAATAAGCCGAAACCAACTAGTATATTAAGTTCATAAGCTCGAGTAAGCAAATAACCTCTTTAGGAATGAAATTAAGCTATGATGTAAGTAGAAAATATAAACCGAAACCAATAAGCCAAGGAATAAGCCGTAGCTTATTCTTCCTATTGGGCCAGGAGCCCAATAAGCTCAAAAGAACCAAAAATAAGCTCAAAATAGGTCCATATGCTCTAGATCTTTTTAGTTTTCAAATAAGCTACTAATAAGCTAGGGTAATAAACCCAAAAATCAATAAGCTATAGCCAATAAGGCAAATAAGCCATAGCTTATTTCCTTATTGGGTCGTGGCTTTAACAAGCCCAAAACCAAGATAATATAAGCCCACGTAGATATATAAGCCTGATAACCAAATAAGTTATGAAATAAGCTGAGCTATAAGCCCAAGATTTGGAACGAGGCCAATAAGCACCAAAATAAGCCACGGCTTATTTGGTAGTTATTGGGCCGAGAGCCCAATGAGTGTAATAAGCCCAATGAAACTAGAAATAAGCCCGAAGTACTTTAATAAGTTTATAAACCGAATAAGTTATAAAATGAGACACGAAATAAGCACTAGAAATAAGCCGAACTCGAATAAGCAAGGTGACGAAAACCTTATTTGATGACTATTGGGCCAAGACCCAATATAAGCCCAAAGACACTCGAATAAGCCCTTGGAGAGCTTATTTTTAAGCCGAATACCAAAATAAGCACTTGACCCTAGATGTTATTTTACCACCACAACCATAGTATTTAAATGACACTTTTCTTGTTCTTCTCCTTTTCTAAATTCGAAACCAAACGCACCCTTTTTAGACATTTTATTAATTTTCAAAGTTTAGTTTTTAACAAACGCCTTGTACAACCATCATTAGTACATCATTAAGTTATCAAAAGTACAAGAATATGAGAATTTTGAAGACTTACAAAAAGAGGGTTTCGAATGAGGATTTGGACTCGAATAACAACCCAAACGTTGTTTTTAATACCCCAAGACTATTAGAATTTAACCCTTGTGTGTTCTTGCTTCCTTGATCTTGATCAAACTTGAAAAATATATGTTGTGGTGATTTTTGTGGTTCGGACGTGGACAAGAGGGAGAGAGGAGGAGAGCTTTTCTTGCTTTTTGATTTTTGGATGCATGAATGTGTGTGTTATTTGAAATGATATAAGACAAATGGGAGGACACTTAGGGAATTTTCTTAATTGCTCTATGGAATATTATTTTATAGTATATTTTATAGTGTATCTAAACTACTATCATCTTGTGTCAAAAATGATACTGTGACTAGTTTTGAATATGACTCGAAACCCGTGTGTTCTAAAAATAAAGTTTACGTTACAAAACGCGTTTAGACATTTTAGTATTGACAAGTTATTCGATTTAAAGTCATTGTTTTCTTATAATGTGTTGGACTCGATTTAGATTTCGCGTTGTTATCCGTCTTTCGTTAGTTCCAAGTGTAACCTGTAAATTTGCGTTTTATGCAAACGTCCTTTAGATATATGAAATAACTTATTAACATAAGTTTATTAAAATGACCCAAATCCTTTAGACATGATTTTACTTGTTGTCGTGCCGGTACGTGTTGATAACATTTTTCGCTGAGCGCGGGAAAACTTCCCGGCGGATGACCAAATGATATCGTAGACACTTAGATAATAGGGATTTGAATCAAAAGTGACTCGTTGATATAGAAATATGATATTTGACAGTCGGTTAAATCGTAACCGCTTTACGTATAAGAAGTCAACAAAAGTTAACTTATGAGTTTTCTCATAGAAAATTAATGAAATCGATGTATGTAGATATACAGTCATAGTATTTTAAATACTAAGACCTAGGAAAGATTACCGGTTATCACAGTCTAACCCCCTTAAAAGAATTTTGCCCCAAAATTCAACTTGAGTTACAAGGTATTGTGGTATAGATGTTTAACACTATGTACTGACTTTCCTTGCTCGCTTAGTTTTTCCCCAAAGGAGGTTTCCATTGGTTTCTCTGAGGACTTAGTTTCTAAATACTGGCTTGAATATCCGTCAGGAGTGATAAAGGTTTTCACCAAAAGGCGTAGTGGATTTCCCATTGTTTTATAGTTCATTAGTTATTATGAGATTTTGAATACGAATTTTGTTCGGGTGTTCGAATGTGATCCGGTTCGCGTCACGACTGTGAGATGTTCTAAGGAAATCCTATGATGCCTTGCTCTCAAGCATCCTATTGGTTCTAATTAGGTCTATAGGAGATATGTGTCTAACACGTCACCACCTTAAATTTGATGAACTTATAAGTTACTCTGTTTGTCACCATTGTATGTTTCACTCATCGTGGCATGTCTAAATGACTTTTGATCTAGTAATTTGGTTACTTTCACTTAGTCATATAGCGTTGGTCAAGTTGAAAACTTATCATTGTTAGTAAGGTCGTAGGTCTCGAAGAAAGTTTCTCTTTTGAATAGTTAAGGGTTTAAATCACTTATGTTATTCTATTTTCGATTCCTATACAGATCTTAAGGGGTTTCCTTGGTTTCAGATATGGTAAGAAGATCAAGTTGTCGTCCATGACTTATCTTAGATATGTCGGTCCAATTCCTAAATAGCCTAAATGAAAAGAAGTGAAAATGAGTGTAAGACGGGTGATACACGAGTAAATCATGACAAGTCATGAAATGGAAAGAACTGCCGACGGCTATTGATTCATAGGTTTCATAAATTTCATACAAAATTTCCTACCACTAGAGAAAAGTACTACGACTTTAGAGTGAGTTTACTGTTGAATGAAGCTACTCAGGTCAAACATACTACTAACTGAAACTACTCAGTTTAGTGAAGTACATCAAACCTACTATGCTAGTCTAACCTACTCCTCTAGACGGTCCATCCTTCGCTCAAGTGCGGCTACGCGATCCCTCAGCTCCTGCATCTCACGTTGATCCGCAGCGTGCTGCATCCTCAAAGCATGTATCTCCCTCTGATCCTCATACCTAGCATGTCACAAAGTTGCTCTCTGTGCGTCCGTCTATCCTGCCCAGGCCTCGAGGGCCAAAAATGGTCGCCATAAGGCACCAAAAGTAATGGTAGCCTGCTCCTGCCCCTGTTCCAGGCTCCTAAGCCTGAAACGCTAGGAATGAATCTCCTCTCTGACTGCTACTGATCTAGCAAACAACTCGGTGAAGTATACCCCCATGAAGCTTTATATCTGCTCCTAACTCAGCTAAGAAACCCTCATCTACTGGCTTGACTGATGCTGGTGTAGCTACTAGTGTCAGAATGGTCAGGGATGCTAGTGAAACAGGTAAGGAACCGGATGACCACTCAGGTGATGCTGGAGTCTGAACTGGTGCACAGACTGGAGGTATGACGCACTCAATGTCCGTGTAAACTGTACCATCCATGGGGTCCTCCCATGTGGTACGGACATGTAACCTAGGTGTGGTAGTCTCATCTATGGCCTGCTAAACTGGTACGGATCTGGAACTTTGTCCTACCTCATATGTATTGTGTGTTGAACCCCCTGCTAGCTCTAGGTCACGACGTCTAGCCGCCTCGTATCCTAAACCCAAAGGCTCATCTACGGCTGTATCCTCAACCGAGACTGCCTGCTGTTGCTGATCCTTTGATGCAGCCTCCTTACTCTCTGAGTCGGGACCCTCATCTTCTGACTCCTCTCTCTTAGTCTCTGACTCAGTATCCTCTACCTCGGTATCCTCTATGAGCTTAGAAGTACCCCGGTACCTCTTCCGTGAAGGAAGGGTCGAAGATGATGCTGGGGATGCTGATGTAGAGGGGGTCTCGTAAGAGGATCCGTACCTCTTACGGAATGAAAGTGGTGATAAAGTCATCTCCTCTGTCACTCTGGCTGAGAGACCAGGGGACAGGGTGGGCTGCGTACGCACGGCCATACGTGCAGTACAACGGTAGTAAGAGGCTCGAGAAGGTGTAGGGGTGAGTGATGTCTGGGTAAGTGGATGATCAGGGGATAGTGGTGAAGTGGAGTCTGATGGTGAAGTAGTAGAGTGTGGTGTAGCAACCCTAGTTTTGGATGCCTCCATGGGCTCTGACTCCTCGTCAGTATGAGGGGTAGCAGGTGTGTAGTCAGGTGAAGGAATAGGTGCTGATATAATGGGTAGTGGCTAGGGATCCTCGGTCTCTATAAGATCCTCAAAAGGTTCAGACTTAGTGTCCGTAATAGTAGATGTGTAACCCTGTCTCACTAACATGTATGGGTCATCATAAAATGGGGTGGGTACTAAGGAGCTTCGGACTCCGTCCGTAAGTGAAATAGTCTATGTGTCAGTGTGGGCTGGGGAAGACATGACATGTGATAACACGGTAGGTGTATAAGTAATCTTATAAAATAGATTAATCGAAATTATCAGCATAGATCTGCTTACATATAGTAATCAATAGGAAATTAAAACTCAAATACTTATAGCAATATGATTGACGCGCCAAGCACACATGAAATGTGAGCATAGGCAATGATGACCAGGTAATAGAAATAGGGAAAGCATTCGAGGCATCATGTAATGAAACTAAGACAATCATACCGGTCAATGGGCAATCGATGTTGATTCAGGCATTAGAAATCATGATGAATTTCATGTAAGAGTATGAAGTGAAAGTACATGTATGCAACATGTACGTTCATGGCCAAGTCATTTTTAGGTGATCTTAGAATTTTATGTCCCTCCCTCCTTTAACATAACTTAAGGAAACTACCCCCATCATTTCATGGTCCTTCGTGAATTAGGCATAGTTGATCAGGCTATGCGTACTTTAGGAAAAACTATGAAATGCTCGGGCTAGTCAACTTTCGTCATGTTCTAGGTTTTACGAAAATTGTAGTTTGGTTATAGTTGCGTTTTTATTTTAGAAAAACAGGCATTCTCTATAACCTTGGCTCTGGATACCAATATGTCACACCTCGCTAAGAGCGGAAACACGAGATGCGACGTTATGATTACATCGCACAAGATACAAGATTATACCATACAAGATTTACATGAAATTTATGTTTACACTATTGATATAAAAATCTTAACAACACAAACTCTTGTCCTTTGGAAATCATCCCGGTAGTGTAGGTCTTTGATTTTCAAAAATAATAATAACTGTTGATCACACCTGAAAATGATACTCGAAAGGTCAACATAAAGTTGGTGAGCTCGTAGGTCTAGATGTAAACCTAGTTGATGTGCTATAGTTTAAGTTGTGGACAAATGTGCAATATGAAAGCAGAATGCATGCAATAGATTTAGGTTCCACATTGCAATCCCATGCTACCATAGTGTTTCAATTGATCATAGCATTTTAAATAAATTCATAGCATTCCAAATAGATTCATAGCATTTCAATGATACCAACCATTCGCAAATAATCTGAGCGCTTATTGTCCTCCGCACCTAGGGCCTACCAGCTGGAGCTAACATAGGTCGGAAAATTGCCCTTCCATAGAAGTTCACATAGAACTCATGCACAAATGATTAGTTCCACAGAACTTGTTCAAATAGTCCTCATGTCATTCACATAGCAGTCATAGGCACATAGCATTGTCCAAAATGATAGTAGTTTTGCACAGTAATGAAAACATGTTCAAAATAGATTTGAGTATCATTTTCCCCCAACGGAAAATAGTTTGAAAAGTGGGGCTACGAGAACTCACCTCAAATAAGATGATAGTAGCTAAACTAGATTATCTCTGACTAAACACGCAACGGTACCCGGCCACGACCTAATAATAAGTACGTCTTAGTGATATGTTTTATGAAGATGATTCATTACACAAGCGTTCGTATTAGAGTTTATGAAAGTGTTCACATGCTTGTTATAGAAGATTTTGTATCATGGCTATGCGGTAATTAAGTAGTTTGATTCGAAACACTTGGGTCAAAGTGCGATACTAACACGTAGTGTTAAAAAATAAAACTAAAATTCCAAGATGGAATGGAATGTTTAAGAGATTGGAGACGGATTCGGCGTGAAGTAGTTAAGAAAGAGTAACGACATCAAAGACATGAGATGATTAGAAGATATAGAGATGTACACGAAATGAGAGTTTAGGGATTGAGGAAATAAGAACTTAGAAAATTAAGAATCATAGAACTAAGTATTCAAAATCAATTAGAAATTAAGAAATAAAGAATAAATATCAAAATCAAGAATTTATACATGCTTCGGCATTTTTATCCCATTATCCCAAGTTATTTTGATAAGAAATCCTTGATGTAAATACTATCAATGTTTTAGGCTCATAAAACATATGTTAGGAGTTATTCATAAAATCCTGTTTTTCGTCTTTTAGTCAAGCATTAAAATAATAGTATTTTATTATTTTGTCTTCTTGTCGAGTTTATGAATCTGGTTAGTGTTATAAGTATAAGTATAAATTTTGGTTTATTTATTATGTTTCAAGTATAACCGTTCATAAATTATGAATTTAGTAATTAATAAAATCGTGATTTCGTCTTTTTGTTGAATCATAAGAAAATGAGTTTTCCATGATATTTTCTAAGTGCAAGGTATTTTATAAAATTTCGGCATGACCCATTTGTTTGTAAAAGTTTCTCAAGGTTTTCAAACCTTATTTTCCAACACTTTCCTTCGAAAGATTAAATCCCAACAAAATGCCAAAATTCATGTTTTCATGACGTTTTGTCAAAATATACTTTTCAAACGACTATTTTAGTCAACATAACTTGCAATAACATAATTTGGTCACAATTCCGTTTAAAACGATTAGGTCTACTAGTTTTCACCCATTGGGCCCAAAAGCCCAATGTTAGCCCGAAAATATTAGTTAAGTCATGTCTTGCACAAGTTTAAAAATCCAAATTAAGTCCACTAGTTAACCCACTTGTCATGCTCAAGTCCATTATGTTTTAGAATGTGTTTTATTAGT
Source organism: Tanacetum coccineum (assembly GCA_026074375.1). Classification (NCBI taxonomy): domain Eukaryota; kingdom Viridiplantae; phylum Streptophyta; class Magnoliopsida; order Asterales; family Asteraceae; genus Tanacetum; species Tanacetum coccineum. Next base: position 14,905 of record BQNB010068207.1, read on the forward strand.
AATTGGGCCTTATGGCCCATTAAGTGTTTTCATGGTTAGCCCGATTATATGAAAAATGAAAGTATATATACCTTATTAGGCTTTTCGGCCCAATAAGCCTATATGTATATTTTATAACCCAATAAGCCCAAAAATAGTTTAATAAACGTATTGCTAAAATAATTAAACTCTTCGTTTGACAGAAAAGCTAACCCAATAAGGTGGAAAATAAGTCGTAGCTTATTTTCCTTATTGGGCCAAAAATCAAATAAGCCCAATAAACCAAAAGCAACTAGTATATTAAGTTCATAAGCTCGAGTAAGAAAATAACCCCTTTAGGAATGAAATTAAGCTATGATGTAAGTAGAAAATATAAACCAAACCTATAAGCCAAGGAATAAGCTGTAGCTTATTCCTCCTATTGGGTCGGGAACCAATAAGCTCAAAAGAACCGAAAATAAGCTCGAAATAGGTCCATATGCTCGAGATCTTTTTAGTTTTCAAATAAGATACTAATAAGCTAGGGTAATTGTTAGGATCATAAAAATGTCGATTATGATACTTTAAGTGGTTTTATTCATTATTAGTGTTTAGTCTTTATTTTACATAGTAGAAAGTAGTTTGTAATAAGGTTTAATATGCTAAAAGTGAAAAATAGCATATTTACCAAATTTAGGGACTAAATAGCAAAATTAGGAAAATAAAGGAAGGGAAGCTTACCTCCCTCTCCTATAAATACCCACCTAATCTTTATTAGGTGGTTAAGGCTTGTAACAAACTCATTTTCCCTCCCTTTTCTCTTTTGTTATAAAATTTGAAAATTGTGAAAGATTTGCCTTCCTCTCTTAATTCTCTCTATTATATATCGTTCAATATCGTGTGATTCAAGCTAAATCAAGACCTAACAAGTGGTATCATACGCCATTAGAGATTAAGAGTGTTCGAGTTTGTGATCGTGAATGACGTGACGAGTACTCAGTGCTTTTCAATGGTTTCGAGTGGTAATTTGAGCATATTGAGCGTTTTCGACAGTCTATTACATGATTCTATACATTTTAGACATCAATTATGGATAAGACAAGATTGTTTTGGTTATTTTGAGCAAATTCGGTATCCGTTCGTGAAGTTCTATTCAAATTTGACAAGGTTATCGGCTGTTACAAAGGAATTTATCGAGTTTTAGCAATCTCGGAAGTCCTATTGTTGTTAATTTGAGTTGTAATAGATATACGTGTTTTCGGTTTTATCAAAAAACATATTTTAGGTGCTTATTATCATTCTCGAAACTTGTTTCCGAAATTGAGCTATTACACATCTTTTTGGTTTTATCGAAAAGTGTGTATTAGGAACACGTCTAATTTTCAAAATTAAGCATAATTATTGTAATAGATACACAAGTTCTCGGTTTTATCAACACTTTTGTCACAATTTTGGTATTATCGAAATTGTGATAATCGGACAAAAGGATAATTTTGGACATTCTAATACGGATTTGGGGATTGTAAAGTGATCATTTCTTTCGGTTTTATCGAAAATGTAGTCATATTAGGATTCAAAGTGTGTAAATTACATTTTCAGTTTCATCAAAATTGTAACATTCATTTTCGGAAACATCTTAAACGGATAAAATTTAGTCAAAATTGATATTATTATGGTTTTATCGTGATAGTTATATTGATTTTTGATCAAAAAGGTTTTTTCAAAACGTGTGTTTATTGAATTTGTTAGCTGTCCGAGTTTAGTGTTGTCCGAGAAAGGTTCCGAGTTTCAGGATTAGTTCTATCCGAGAAAGGTTCCGAATTTAATAACTGTGTTGTTCGAGATTCATCTCACCGAGTTTGATACTATCCGAAATTTCCATTCTGAATTTGGAAATCGAATTTGTGACACGTGTCATATTCGACAACTATTGAAGTTTTTGGTTGATCACAAATAGAACCCTTTTTCGTCTAAAAAGATCCAAACTTTGAATCATAAGAAATGTCGACGTCTAATACACATCAACAATCTCTTGTTGATGCCGGTTCTGAGACTAGACCTTCGATGCTTGAAAGAGGTAGTTGTATACCATGGGCAAGTCGTTTTAGAAGATACCTCAATCGAAAGAGAGACAATAGAAAGTGGCTTAACAAGGCAATTGATGAAGGTCCATGTGAGTTTCGAATTTTCACTCCTTCTGATACTGAAGCACCAAGGATGCAAAAAGAAGAGGACTTAAGAGGAGATGATTTGAAACACTATGAAGTTGAGATTGAAGCAATGAATTTAATTCTAATCTCTATCCCAAGTGACATCTATAACTCTGTGGATGCTTGCACTACTGCCAAAGCCATATGGCAAAGAGTTGAACGTTTAATGAGGGGGAACTATGCAAAACAAAGTTGACAGGGAAACACGTTTCAATAATGAGTTTGACCAATTTGTTGTTGAACCAGGAGAAGCACTTGTGTCAGTCTACAACCGTTTCGCTTAGCTAATGAATGATTTAGAAAGAAATGACATAATCTTTCCAAATGTCAGTGTTAACACAAAGTTTCTAAATTGTTTACAACCTGAACGGCTAAAGTATGTCACTCAAGTTTGTCTTGCAAAAATATTGACAGAGGATACTTATGATGATTTGTTTGACTATCTTCAATAATTTGAGAAACTGGCAAATGCATCTAGAGCAAACAAAGTGGAAAAATCACATGATCCTCTTGCGTTGGTGGCACACAAGGGTTCCTCTTCTAGAACTACAACCCCTTACTATGTCACACATCCCTATTCAGTGGTTGATTATGATGAGGATTATCAAGGAGATGCAGTTCAAAACAATTCTAAAGATCCACTTACCTCTGCAATGATTTTACTTGCTCTTGCGATCACTCAACGTTTCTCTAATCCAACAAATAATCGTCTTCGTACTTCTTCCAACACCAGAAATCAAGGAATTGTTCAAGGTGACAGAGTAAACATTCAAAGCAGAAATTCTGGCAATGATGGCAGAAATACAAGACGTTCATATGTTCAAGAGGAAATCATTGAGGGTAACAATGTTCAGAATGATGCTGGAAACATACAGAGGACTCTTCGAACCACGTCTTCGGGAACGGTTGCAAATGTTCAATGCTACAATTGCAGTGAGAAAGGTCATTATGCTCGTAATTGTCCTAAGCCAAGAGTTTGAGATTCAAAGTACTCCATGGAACAAATGTTGCTTGCAAAACAGGATGAAGTTGGAGTAATTCTTACCAATGAACAGAATGATTTTCTCTTTGTTGATGCTTCTCGGATGGAAGAAATTGAGGAATTAAGTGCAAACATATGCTTGATGGCCAGAATTCAACCAGCAAACATTGATTCTGATGTTGGTCCAAGCTATGATTATGCATTTCTCAGTGAGGTACAAACTCCATCTACCAGTTATGTGAATCCATTATTTGCTAAGGATAATCAAGAGCAAAAGTATCTAAATCAACCTAAAACTATTAACAACACAATTGGTGATGATCAAATTGATAACAATATTATATTTGATGAACCAAATGGAGATGTTAATTGTAGCAGTGTTGAAAACGATAACAATGCTCAAGCATCATATGAATTAGAGCAATTAGCTAGAGTTGCGTATAAGGAAGCTGAGAAACAACAAATAATTGCTAAAAAAGTTCAACAACAAAACACAGTGTTGACCAAACAGCTTAAGTCGTATAAGGAAAAGGTTCGGGTTTTTGAAAAGACCAAAGGAAATAACACTACCTATTCTAACGAGAATATTAAGGCTGATCGAAAAGCAAAACAATTTAAACAGGAGTCACAATCTCAATTTATTCATGATCAAGACACTATTCGAGATTTAGAACAACAACGTGATAACCTAGACTTATCTATTGTTGAATTAAAAGGACAAATTATGGAACTTCAAAAGACTCAAACGATTTTGAAACAAAGAATGAGTGAAAACGAAGATAAATACCATGACACTGTTCTAGATCTTGAAGCAAAGGCTAAAAATAATGTAGATGTAGTGTTAAAACTTGGTAACTCCTTACAAGGAATGTTTATGCTTGGACCAAAACCAATGTTATTTTTATGATTCATAACTAAAACATGGTTTGGGTTACGCAAATCCTTATACTCTCAAGAAAGCAATTTCTCAAAATCCAAAATTGTATGATGCTTCTTGCTTAGATGATTCAAAAATTCATATGCATGTTAGAGACACTGAGGACATACTTGAGGATGCTACCAAGAGTCAAATAAAAATAAAAAACAAAATGAAAGATCCAATTGCTATTGAGAAAAAACAAAATGTTTGTACAATTGATTACAAAAAGTTAAATGCTCTTTACGAAGATTTTGTTTGCCCGGTTACGACCGTTTTCTGCATTAAACAGAATGAGGAGTGAGTGACTTAGTGACCATTCAATTGTTGAAATAGATTTTATTGTTTACATGGTATAATATTCATTACCATAAGCAAAATTGAAGAATTTCAAAATAACTTGAGTCTGATAATTCAATTCTCAATTGTTTAAGTGGCTAAGTCATGTCCGGTTTCGACCGTTTTCTGCAATGAACAGAATGAGGAGTGAGTGACTTAGTGACCATTCATTTGTTGAATTGAGTTTGAATGATTCTATGTTATTCAAAAATAACTGCTTTTGCATAAATAAGTTTTGAAAAAGTTCTCAGATTTTTGTATTGTGTCAAAAATGGTACTCTTTCACAAAAGGTTTTAAGAATCTTGAATGATATCTCTTAAATTTCTCAAAATTGAGTCTTATTCAAAATTATAGAGTATCTTCATCATTCTTAAAAGAGTATCATTTCACAAAGAATTATGGTGAGGATATTCTAAACATAAAGAAAGACAAAAACCATACGCGAAAAAGCAAATCTAAAGTGTGTTCGAAAAAAAAATTGCCAAAACACACAAAAAGAAAAATCAATAGAAAAATGCGAATAAATCGTATGAAATGTGCTAGAAAAAGCAAGAATAAACACATGAGAAACAAACTGATCAAAAATATGTTCAAAAAGAATTGCCAGAACATATAAAACAGATAGAGCAGAAAGAGACAAAAATGTTATATAAATTGTTTGTTATCTAACATCTTCTCTTCACTCATTCAGTAATCATCATGGCACAACCACAAAGACAAGCAAATGTTCATCAAGACGAATTGTGTCCACCCAACAAACGCTATGTTCTCATGGATGCTAACAAAAAGATTGATCTTGACAATCCAATGTATCCAAATGAAAGCAAAATCATGGCAAACATCATTCAAAATCATCCACTCAGATTCAACATTGCTGCTTCTTCATCAGTGCCATTGATATACTTGGGGCAGTTCTGGCATACTTTGCAAGAAGATGGATCAAAGTATAGGCTCAAGTTTGTGCTTGATCGAAAAGAGATCACAATGAATCTTAATGATTTCAGAAGAATCTTTCAACTGCCTCAAGCTACCGATAACAATCATGAACAATTTGTTGCTGCTCCAAAGTTTTCAGAAATGGTCCCATTCTTTCTGAATACTCTTGGTTTTACTCTGGAGTTAAGATCACCATCCAACTTTAAGACGACAGGACTTGTACAACCATGGCAGACACTTGGCAAGATATTTTCTCGTTGTCTTACTACGCGAGTCACTAGTCATGATCAACCGCCTTTGCAGATTATGCAGATGTTGTATTGTTTTGTTAACAATATGCACGTAGATTATGCTGAGTTACTCTGGGAAGGATTGCACTATGCACTCGAACATCCATCAACACAAATTCCTTATCCAAGATTCACAAAACTCATTGTAGGATGCTACATGACTGCATCCCCTGAGATTTCATGAAGACCACGTGATAAATATCACAATCTGGAAGATGATGAGATGATTAAAAGCATATTCAATTTAGGGAAGAATAAGGATGGAATTGGAATGAAGATTCCGAGTTGGATGATAACGGAAGAGATGAAGCTCACGGAGCATTATCGGATGTATGTTGTGGTGTTTGGGGTAGATGTTCCTACGACTCAGTCACAGCCGATTGAGTCTACCCAGGGAACGCATAGGACAACTAGCGCCCCTAGGTCACCAAACCATGAGACGGATGAAGGAGATTCAAGTGCTCCAAGAAAGTCTACAGTTATTAGGCTTCGTATTCCACCAAGACGATCAACACGACTTACTCCACCAACACCAATCCCAACTACTGCTGAGGCGGATGACATAATCTTACAAGATACAATTCAACTTAGCCTTGCTGAGCAGATTAGTCGTGATGAGCTTGAAGCAAAGCAAAATGTACAAAAAGTTGAAAAGCACTTGATTGCTGAGGAGATTGAGAAATTGGTAGAAGGTTTGGAGAATGTAGAAAATGTTGAGGTTGATAGTTCTACCCTTAGGCAAAATGATAATCAAATTGATCCCGACACTAGGTTAGAGCCCAAAAGTGATAAAGAAAGTCTGAAGGTGGAGTTAACTGCTGAAGTACAACCTGTAAACATTAATGAAGAGGAGGAAGAGTCAACAGAGGATGATTATGAGTTAAAAAGAAGGGAAAAGGGGAAGCATGAAGAGGAGTCTAGAAATACACCATCTCCTACTACAACTAGATCCCCTAGGATTCATTCTACTCTCATATCTTCGGATACTAGGAAACTTTAGGAATTGACATAAACTGATCCTAAACCCTCATCTTCAACACCATCATCATCTTCACCAAAATCCAAACTATCTGCTGTAAACCGCCTCTTATCATTGTTTAAACCCAAGACTGGACGCTTCAAACAATACAAGAGTTTCTTTGATGAATTGCAAGGACGTTATGGATATTTGTTTGAACATCTAAAGACAAGGTTCATGCCAAGAAGGAAGTTCAATGTACTTGCTCAACATCTACAAGACATCATGGAAGAGTTGTTGCCTAAAATGGTAGATGATCGCATCAAGAGACTTCTTAAGACACATGTTCCACTATATGTTGCACAGGGGCTTATACTGGAAAGACAATAGAGTCAAGCATATGTGGCAAAAGTGATTGCAGATGCAATTCAGCAGGAACGCGAGAATCTTCGATCAGAAATTTCTTCGCAGATTAACGATGCTATCACTAACCATATTCCTTCTCAGGTTGATTCATCTGTCAGGAACTATATGTCAGGACATATTTTGCATGTGCACCCGACTCAAGCCACTCCAGCTTCTGCACAAGAACAACAATACCAATTATATCTGACGATGAGAGATAATCCTCAGCTGCAACAGGATGATTTACCAATTTAGCTCACTCTCAAGTACAAGTTTGAAAGACTTCATGTGTCTGATACTTATTGTAGACCTTCTACCGTTTGCTCAAGAGATCAGTATGATCCTCATGATGATGCTCATCTTGAGGGGGAGAATGATGCAAAAAGGCAGAAGACATCTGAGCATGGAACCTATGTGTCTGGAGAATCGTCATCTGGACAAGACAATGAAAGTGAACCAGGTCCATCAACGTTAGGTAATCAAGAACAATCTGATGATTTTGATTTTTGGACAGATTCTTATGCCACAGATGATGATGATCTTCCTACTGAGAAAGTGTCACAAGAACTTGTGGATGAAATGTCACAAACTATTGATGAAGCTAAACTACGTAAAGTTGTTAATGAAATGTTGAGACAACGATGCACTTCAGGAGATGAGCATCAATACCATATTGATCAGATGCAAAACTTCTTGGAGAATGACGTTGTGTGGGAAAGAAGAAAAGAAATCTTAGTCTCAACATATCCACAAAGGCCTACTCCAGTCGTTCAAAGCTGCCAAAGAGATCCTAAAGCTCCTGCAATATCTCTGGTTAATCAAGACCTACTGTACCTAAAGAAAGGTAGCTCAGGACCCGAGAAGATTGTGATGTCTCTTCATAAGTTTCCTGCAGTTATCTTTCCTGATGATGATATTGAAGAAAGAACTTCTAGATGGGTAGATAAATGTGTGAAGAAGTTTAATCCTTATGCTCAATACAATGTTGAACACTGGAAGAATCCGCATGCAAAGATCTTCTACATTAATAAACAAAGAGCACCAGGAAAGCCAAAGGAAGAAGTCTACTCAAATTCAAAGATTGTTCAAATCATCAAGACTTATTGGGAACTAGGACATGAGCACAAGTTTATAACAGATATTGTTGCAAGAAGAAAAAATGGTAGCATAGTGTCAATTACAGAGTCAGATTACAAGAACCTCAACAAGAATGATATTGAGGATATGTATCTGCTAATTGTTCACAGCAAGGTAGACGACTATGCTGAGACCGGATTGTTGTAGTCATTGTCAGTCTTCATCAGGAGCTCAGTGATATGGGAACGAGTACATGACTTCCAGTTAGGTGTGGAAAGCTATCAACAGAAGGTCAATCTTACTGCACCAACAATTACTTTCCCAGGAATTGAGAAGTACAAGATGTTCTCTATCATCTCTGAACCAGTGTATGGCATTATATACAAGAATAGCAAGAAAGAGAAGAGAGTGATGAGACATCAAGAAATTCATAAGATCTGTGATGCTACATTAAAAAGAGTCTTGGAAGGGTTGAAGAGTTATAACAATTATGTGAAGCATGGGTATGTGACTCCAATTCTCAGTAAAGAAGATGTTGAATACCTGTAACTGTTTGAGGAAGAGATTGAAGAACGTTTAAAGCATCGTGATCAAATGAGACGTTGGGAAATGTACGTGAACGGAAGACCACTAGGATCAAGAAGGGAACGCCCAGAATAATCGACCCTTAGGGGGAGATTGTTAGGATCATAAAAGTGTCGATTATGATCCTTTAAGTGGTTTTGTTTATTATTAGTGTTTAGTCTTTATTTTACATAAAAGAAAGTAGTTTGTAATAAGGTTTAATATGCTAAAAGTGAAAAGTAGCATATTTACCAAAGTTTAGGGACTAAATAGCAAAATTAGGAAAATAAAGGAAGGGAAGCTTACCTCCCTCTCCTTTAAATACCCACCTAATCTTCATTAGGTGGTTAAGGCTTGTAACAAACTCATTTTCCCTCCCTTTTCTCTTTTGTTATAAAATTTGGAAACTGTGAAAGACTTGCCTTCCTCTCTTAATTCTCTCTATTTTATATCGTTCAATATCGTGTGATTCAAGCTAAATCAAGACCTAACAGTAATAAACCCAAAAATCAATAAGCTATAGCCAATAAGCCAAATAAGCTGTAGCTTATTTCCTTATTGGGTCGTGGCTTTAACAAGCCTAAAACCAAGATAATATAAGCCAGCGTAGATGTATAAGCCCGATAACCAAATAAGTTATGAAATAAGCCGAGCTATAAGCCCAAGATTTGGAACGAGGCCAATAAGCACCAAAATAAGCCACAACTTATTTGGTAGTTATTAGGCTGAGAGCCCAATAAGTCTAATAAGCCCAAAGAAAATAGAAATAAGCCCAAAGTACTTTAATAAGTTTATAAACCGAATAAGTTATGAAATGAGACACGAAATAAGCACTTGAAATAATCCGAACTCGAATAAGCAAGGTGACGAAAAGCTTATTTGATGACTATTAGGCTGAGACCCAATATAAGCCCAAAGACACTCGAATAAGCCCTTAGAGAGCTTATTTTTAAGCCGAATACCAAAATAAGCACTTGACCCTAGATGTAACACCCTCAAATTGGGTCGCAGCAGAATATGGGTTGAGAGTGTTACTTCACAGATCAATAGTATAAGATATATATAAGAACAACCATATAAAAGTCGTTTAAAACTAATACATTAGATTTAACAAATTGTTTGTTACAAAAGCCCGAAGCTTCACTTGTTCGTTGTTCAAAATACAAAGATTCTAGTCCATAACAAATATTTCCCCAAAATGTAATGCAACCAAATCTTTAATGCATATGACTTCCAAAATAACGACCACCAATGTATCCATTGTCTTGTACCTCATTGATCTCCTGAGAAAACATGCTTTAAAACGTCAACAATAATGTTGGTGAATTCATAGGTTTGTAAAATGTATAATGTAGGACCACAAGATTTCCCAAGTGTATGATAATGCAACATATGCAAACATCACAAAAATGTAATTACGTTTCTCTAAGCTCATGACACTGAAACTCGACATGTATGAATTGCAATATAAATTGCCTACATTGCCCGTGATGATGTTCAACCCGAAACATCCCAAATCCGAGATGGTATACGTTCGTTTGTCTAGTGATAGCTAATCACCCGAACAGGGATGTCAATCCTAAATAGATCTATTTATAACATTCACGCTCACTCAGTAATTGGCAGTTCATGATAACGGGCTCAATGGGTTACCGCTACTTAGGCAAACACGTAATCATAATGTAAAAATGTCCACTTGTGTCCAATTGTAAAACAATGCATGTTTCTCACCCAAAAACTTGTAAATCATTATAAATGTAAAACGTGGGGCTATGAACTCACCTTGTGTGAGTGAATCGATAATGTAAATCACAAACTGAAAATGCGTCACGAATACGCCCGAATGCAACCTAATTAATTATAGGTCGTATGAGTACTAAGTACTTTGAATAACTAAGACCATATATAACTCTATATAGCTACATCACCATCTATTTGTATTAGTGAAATAATATTTATAAAGTAAAAATGTTTATAAATATCACTTTAGTAAAAACGGCGTAACTTTATCGTTTTAAGCCCGTTTTGTACGTTCTTTACGTCCACGCTTTCGTATTAAGAAGATTTATCAAAATATTATATTTTAGTATTTTAAGTCCTCTGATGAACAGTACTTTTTACTGTTCATGCACTTTTATAAATTTATTTTTATAAACTCAATTATCATAAACTCGTAAACGTCATATCTTATTCGTTTTAACTCCGATTTTAGTGATTCTTTCGAACACGCCTTCATAATTAAAAGTTCTATAAAGTATTTTTTACAAATTATCTGATGTGAACAGTAATTTTTATAAAATTATTTTTATAAAGTATTTTTATATATTTAATTATATAAACTTGCAAATAGCATAACTTCTTCGTTACAGCTCAATTTTTCAAGTTCTTTATATGCCTACGATCCTTGTAACATGTAGTATTTTATAAAAACATAAAATGTGTTTAAAAGTTATTTTTATATGTTTTTAGTTTAGTAAATTTATTCCAAGTCCTCTACAATGTCTTATACCACAAATCTCATATAATTTAGGTCCTTAGTCTATCATTTATCCAAGAATACAAGTCCTCATATTTTCTTTTACATATGAACTTTAACAAATAAGCTTTTAAACCATTAATTTATATATACTTTTATAAATTAACCAACACTTGTATAATACTTATACTTCTATTACAACATGATCTTAACATCCATATAACATATGACAAAGTATATTAAACCATGATCAAGTGTAAAAATCCATTTTACATGTTAATATGTTTCCTAGATGGTGATTCACTATATAAATATTATATACACATAAAATCATAAATGTAAAGAGTGTAGGGTTTTTAGATAACCTTAATATGATGTATAATGAAGAGAAACAAGATTTAAACCTGTTTAGATATTACAACCAAGCTTCCAAGAATTAGAAAAACAATTATTATCCAGAAACCTATTTCTTAAAACCTTCTTGATTAAACCTTTGTAAATGCTAAGCCAAGCCTTCAATACACCTTACGATACCTTAGATATGATGTTAGAACACTTGTATACTTGGTAAATACAATTGTATGATTTATATAAGGGTGTTTATGTTTTGGGATGAGCTAGAGGGAGAGAAAAAAGGATTGTTGTGAAATTTTACTTAAGAAATGATAGTGCTGTGATATCCCTTACAAGGGTGCATGTTCTTTATATACCAGACTAGTCTCCAATGTTTACTATTAGAGGTGGCAGTCTTAGTAGGAACAATGGAGAGGGAATTAAAGAGAATAGGTGGTCAAATACACTAGTCATGTATTAGTCATAATAAGCCCTAGGTTGTACAAGACTTTGGTAAGATTTGTGTGTGCTAAATGTACCCTTAGGACTATAGGTTATCCAAAATTAGGGGGAGTACTAGTTGTGTCTTTGATCTTTTATGATATGTCTTGCATTATTTGAAGTCATAAGTTGTATATATTAACTGTAGACTTATAACTTATAAAGTGTATGTCCTGGTTGGGTCCTTGTATGTAAAATTCGGCTATGAAGAATAACATAGGTGAATTTTTATAAAACTTTGAGCATTGGGTATAATAATGAGTATTTCTTGAAGCGTAGAAAAATTTTGGTGGTTCCGTGAATGCCTAAATGTATTTTTATCGCGAAACGTAAACACTTTACGTAACAAATAAAAATAAAATATGCAAAGTTAATAATTATCCTCCAAATAATTATCTAACACTTTCTTGACGTAAACATTTAATTGTTTGACGCCCGTTTACGTTGAATGATAATTTTTAGCTTACGCAATTTAACTTAACGATTAAAATTAAAAGCAAACGCGTACGAGACTAAAAATAAATAGTGAATTAAATGAAGTCGTAAAATGACCTGAAAACACGGAGTGTTATACTAGATGTTATTTTACCACCACAACCATAGTATTTAAATAACACTTTTCTTGTTCTTCCCATTTTCCAAATTCGAAACCAAATGCACCCTTTTTAGACATTTTATAAATTTTCAAATTTAGTTTTTAACAAACGCCTTGTACAACCAACTGATGTGCTGTCGTGTAGGGTCAAATATTTGATTATCGATTTTTACATTTATATTTAGCCGACAAACCTAAAACAACACTTTAACGAGCAGTGTACCCGGTCAAGATGGAGTTCGCGGTAAGTAGGGTGTCGTACACTAAGAGTGGAAATTTAATCCTATATTCTATCAGTATTTTAATTAGTCTATTTATTGGTTAAACCTATGCTATGTACGTTGTCTAATGAAATGGGGGTTCAGCCTGAGAGACTGGCACATGTTTGGTGGAAACAAATACCAATTCAATACACAATAAACACAAAAGATGAAGATTAGAAGATAGAAAAGCGGTACAAGCCAATCGTTAGGATAAATTGTATAGCCATATTAAATTCGGGTTCAAAATGCTGGTTTGTTTGTTTTTTGAGCAATGATTGACTTATCTCAAAGCGACATATCTTTCTTAAGAATCTTAGGCGGGACATCATCCTAAGACTAGACACATTAATCCTGTCACATTTAATGCATCTGCATAACAGCATCTTTTTGTTTAATTTAATCTATCTTCAGAGAATTAATGCAGTGGTTGATCTTGTTTAAACTCTAGCCCAACGGGGATTTTAACCACTTATTGTTTGAGGTATTTTATATTCTGGTGTCTACTATTCAATCTTATCAGTTAATTAAAAGCCATGATGATGTCTATAACATAAAGGTGTCACTACCGGTCTAACTAAGCTCATAAATCAAAAGACAAAGCAGAACGTTATTTTGTGATCCTATTGGTCCAGACATTGAAACACGATATGGAGAGCTATTCCCGGTAACTATATTACTTGGTCGTAACACTAGACCAGTTGGACTGATAGGTCGCATATTCAACACATAAACAAGTATTGCGGTGATAAAACATAATTATAATTAACGATTAATTAGAAATCGATTTTTAAAACAAACCAAACATTGAACTTTCATTAAGATGGCTAATACCCGAGGGTATTAGCCCATAACCATTATAATTTTACAAGCGTAATCAAACAATTTAAAATCAAACGATTAAGAGAGTAAAAATCACATGATGTCTTGTATGGATTTGTAATTAATGCTTAACCTTTATGGCTGATATTCTCTTCTAAAATTCGTCTCTGGTGAGTATGGTATAAAGAATATGATATTGCACACTAAAAACTCATTTTTGAGTCTTTTATTTATAGTTGATGAAAAATACTCGATACGCCGTATCCAGATAGGTTGGACTGGATTCCTTAGAGTGCGCGCTACGTTCGTAATAAATCTTTGATATCATTCCTAATTTACTTGATTTACTGCGAATAGTTATCTCAATGGATATAGCGGTTTATGTAGAATTGCCATGGATTCGCCGTATTGGGAATGGTCAAACGCGCTTTTTCTTGTGAAAATCTTGCGCTGATACGCCGTATCTCTTTAGTTGGATACGACGTATTGGTGAATTTTCAGAAATCTTCAAATGTCTTCGTTTTAGCTCTAATTTATGCGCCTTTTAGCTTATCTTCACAAAACACTCCTGAATTACTGCATTTATCAACTTTAAAAAAAATAAAGCAATTAGTACCAAATTATGCAATAATTATATAAAAGTGGGCAAAATAGATGGGATAAATGATAAAATAAAGTGACGTTGTTTGATGTCCTCAAATATCCCCCCACTTGAATCCTACTTGTCCTTAAGTTGACTTTAGAAAAAAGTTTAGTTTTGTGAAATGTTGTCCGAACCGATTTAAGGATTTTTTTACGTTTAAAGCATCGGGTTTTGTCTAATCACTGTAAATAACCAAGCTTATCATGAAAATATGGAAATGAAAACATCAGATCACTCAACTAATCTAGGGTGCAACATTTAAGTAGTACGCTCAATTGCTCGGTCGTGATTAGTTTCGTATCATAGTTTGGCAGGATAAAAAAAAAAAAAAAAAAAAAAAAAAAAAAAAAAAAAAAAAAAAAAAAAAAAAAAAAAAAAAAAAAAAAAAAAAAAAAAAAAAAAAAAAATAAAAAAAATCGGATAACATCTCCACCGCTAAAGCTAATTAAGAACAAGTCAAAAGCTAAATTAGGTTAAGAAGGCTTACGCTTGATCATTCAACAGTCTTTCACCATAAGTACCACACCAACAAGGCAGTTGTATCGTATATACACGACCGTAACGACAGAATAGACATATACAATCCGAACACATTCCTGTTCAGTGTGTTAACTGCGGTTAGATGAAAGAATGATATAGGGTTAGGGGGACTTCTAATTTACAAAAGTCGTACCAACAAGGCAGCTCAGACATGCATACATGGCCGTAACGACGGAATAGACATGCATGCTTGAACAATTCCTCGTTCGAGTAGATACTAAGGTTAGTTGCTAGGAAAGGGAAGTAAAATGGTTGTTAAATAAAATTCACAAAACAAATAGATTAAGCCAACAAATAAGGTGCGGTTGCTAGTAACTTTCTTCGGACCGTTCCATGACAAATACTCGAACATATAGACAGATGCCTCGATCATAGAAATGACAAAGACAACCTAAGTTGGCATTCCCATAACGGTCAACTTCCCTTACATCCCGCTCTTTTCATACTTTTACACAAGTGGTGATATCGGCCACTTTTTACAAAACTTAACATCGTTGATTTTTGTAATGTATCAACGAATAATCGATCCTTCTAAGTGATTCCTTCGGTATAAACTTCTTTTTGAACCGACTATTTTTCTTCCTTCACTTTTTTTTTCCTTTTCTCTTTTTCCAATTTCTTTTTCTTAATACATAATAAACCTCGATTTGATTCCACCGTCTTCACTTTCATAATTTATCCGGATAATCTTTTCCTTGTAATAATCTTCAGGGACATTAATCATTAATTGCGAAAAGTTGCTAAACTTTAGGAGCTCTTTTTTCCCATTGCATTGTGCAATTTCCCGACCATTACAGAGATAGAAAAATTTCACTTTGACACAGGAAATACAAGACTTTACATGGAAAGCAACTAGCAAACATGGAGAAGAACTAGGCTTTAATCTACACGTAGGCTAAGGTGCATAAGTTTGAACAAAAATATCTAATATGGTGTACAAAAAGAAAGGAATGGTATCAACAGGTTGTTTTTGGATTTTTACTTAAAAATGAGAGTAAGTCTATGGGTTACACGGTGTTAACGTAACCAATGAAGTTAGTTTATTTTTATGACATGTCGGATATTTTGGTTTATCTAGGAAATTAATCGTTGACATTGTTCTTCCATCTAAATTACATAGTACTTATCATGGCGGGTTCGTCGATAAGTGTTATACCAGGCTAAGTTGCTAATGTCACCTATATCACCGTCACACTCATAAATTTGTTAGAATTTAGTTGACAGATAGAACGGAATAGGATTAATTCTCACAAATATGTTTAAGGGTATATAGCGAATAGGTATGTAACTAGTAGATGTTTTTACAAAAAGTCATGACTGAATTTTTATAAAAGTTATTTTTTTTTTTTTTTTGACCATTTTTAATCATTTGCATTGTTATTTTGTAAACAAAAGGCTAGTACGTTTATATTCTCCATTCCCCCACTTAAATTATACAATGTCCTCGTTGTATAGATAAAATAATTTAAATAATAAGGCAAAATAGAATTAGAACGGAAAACTCCCTGATGTTTTGCTCGTGATAATTCTCCATGATGAGTTCTTGAGCAAAAAGTGTGTTGACTAGGGCTTCAGAATGCCCGGATAAGTTCAACACATGTCTTTTTCAAAGTATACCATATCATTGTTTCAGCAAGGTCCTGTAGAAAAAGTTAGAAGACGAGTGCAATTTCTATCTCGCTACATAATGGTATAAGGAAAACAATTAAACACACAATGTATAGGGATCGACTACGTCGTATTCCCAAACCCTTGGATACGCTGTATTGTTCTGTAGAAAGCATTTAAAATTACTTGAAATTAATATTAAGTCTTAACAAACAGATAACGTCAGACATCTAAATACGTAGTTATCTTGAGGGGTTCGATACGCCGTATTGAATGTCTGGGAAGTCAAACTGTGCAGCGGTAAAATTAAAATTCTTAACTAATTTAATGAGACAAACAATTAAAATGACGGGTTATGTCTATCGATAACGCTATTTTGTTTTAAAGTAAAGGCTTTTTGGTAGGTCTTGCCCCAATTTCTATTTATCCTTATAAAAACTATTTTGGGGTAGATACGGGATGCCAAATGGCACATACAAATTTTTGTATTAGGATAATGATTGTCATTACCTTGGTAAGTAGATTCCTATGTCTTGATATTAAAATTATTTCCTTGATAAAAAGCTTCTGTTTTGAAAAATTTTTTAGATGTACATCGACTGTGTCCATAATGGCTTAGTGTCCTTAAGTGCATCGATTTTTATTATATCAGGTATTGTATGGATAGTAAATCTCCGAAAGCGTGTTCAAATATTCGACTTTTATCAAGTATCATTGTCCGGGTCCGTTTTTTATTAATCGGGATAAATTACGTTAATTGGGAAATAGAATCATTAAAGGTAATAAAACATTTTGTTCTTTTTTCTATTGGACAATGATGTTTCATCTTCTAAATACAAATCATGATATGTTGTGGGCTAAAGTGGGTTCAGTTGAGAAATCGGATTTAGATGTTAGAGCATCATTGTAAACAATGGCTGGAAATTCCTTCTCAAAATCTTTAAAGAAATCTAAGAGGGTGTTTGGGGTTGAGTTTTGATGTGGATTATCTGCTTATCACGTTTTCAACAAATAATCAGTTTTGAGTGTTTGGTAAATATATATATTGAAAATCGATTATTTGCGTTTTGGGCTACTCAAAATGTCATTTTGCTGCTGGTGGTGGTGAGCTACTTTTTGTAAACGTGATATTGCTTTTATTTTAAAATTACTAAATTGTCCTTGCTTGTTGATACATGGTTTCCATTTGCCAACGTTTTATAATTCCTTTTCTTATTGTTCCAGTAGTCAACATTATGTGTCAAATTTGCATAGTTCTTCCATTTTTCTCTTTTTATATTATCTCATTTTGTAACGTTAATACAATATAGTGTTTCACGTTATAATTTAAGTTGCTATCAAATAAATCAACATGTAAATGTCTTAATTTTTTATCATTCTATATATCTCTATATATCAAGTAATGGTATGACAGATAAACTCTCGAAGAGTGTTCAATATCGACTTTATCATTATCATTGTCCGTATCCATTTTTAATTCATCGGGATAAATTATGTTAAAAGGAAATAGATCATTAAAGAATAAAACATTTTGTTCCTTTTTTTCACATTCGAACAATGATGTTTCACCTTCTAAATCAAATTCATTGATATGTTGAGGGCTTAAAGTGTGTTCAGTTGAGAAATCGGATTTAGATGTTAGAGCATCATTGTAAATAATGGCTGGAAATTCATTCTCAAAATCTTTAAAGAAATCTAAATCATTTAAACAACTGACCGTAGGCTCGGGTGACGGAAACGAAGGCATATTGACTTTATCATTATCATTTTTCGAATCCGTTTTCAAATCATTAGTAGAAATTATTTTATAAGAAAACGAGTTTTTGTCAAAAACTACCGTGTAATCTTCATCGTCGAATTCGTCAAACGATATTTTAAAGTCAATTTCATTATCATTAAGAGAACTTACCGTGGGTTCACAAGAGAGTGTTTCATTCGATGTCAAATTATCATTGAAGACTATAGCTGGGAATTCGGTTTCAACGGATCTGAGATCGTGAACGTCTTCATCATACCAGATCTGACCATACTTAGCAGTTTCCTAGTTAAACACTTTCCCACGTTTTCGAGCGTTTTCTGCAAAATACTAGTAATCTTAAGATCAAACCAAGAACAAGAGTGAGATGTGGGTTGGGATGTTAGAGAGAACTTAGATGGAAAATAGATGAATGTATTAATGAAAGTGTAAGGAAAAATGGAACAACCAACCCTCTCCAAGACTAGGAGAGGGTGTATAAATACTACAATGGGGGCCGGCCATGGGATTGGTTGGGCCACCCATGGGCCTTGAGCCGGACTAGATTACTAATCTAATCATTATACTAACTACGAGCTAAGACCTGTTACAACTTGGAAGTGACCGACACTTTTCGTGTTTCCAACAATCTCCCCCTAAGGGAGGTCACTCCAATTTACAAACTTTAAACCTAGCATACAATGCTTTATCCTTAGTCTTTAGCTCGTACTCTTGACTTTCTCTTTGAATATGTTGTGGTGATCATTGACTTCTTGGATTAAGCTTATTCCTTGAACTTGTATTTGACATTGTGATCTTAAGCATCTTGAGATCATCAACCAAGCACAATCTCTACGCCATCTTGT
>BQNB010068208.1:8064-33919 GCA_026074375.1 Tanacetum coccineum
GTTTGACTTTTCTGTTGACTTTTTGACTTGATTGACTTTTTAGCTTCGATTTGGCTTCGTCTTTTCACGCTTTTCCATTCCGTGCCCTTAGTTTTGTCGTTTTTGGCTTTGTTTTTCGTCCTTTTGTGTGATATCCGTTTCCTGCACAACACAAATGCAAAACAAATATATATTTGGTAGTTTTTTGTCTGTTTTTGGTCATTTAAGTCCGTTTTGAATGGAAAAATGTATGTGTAATTAAGCACATACCATTAGGCCACCAATAGAGTTTCTTTAAGTCGTGGTACATTTTATCAGAACCCGGGTGAATAGAATATTTTGATTTATAAGACTCATGCATGATTAAGTCTCTCAAACCGCCAAAAAGTGGTAACCAGCTATGATTTTTAATACAACGAGTTCTATCAGGACAAATTTTAAATGATTTGTCCATTCCTTGTAGGTTTTTGTTTTTGACATTTTCTTCTTTGAGAGCTTCATTTTGGGCTTCGAGAATTTAGGATGGTAATTTTGGATGAACGGTTAGGATTAATGCTCGAACTCGGAGTGGTTTAATTTGTTTCTTCCGGCTTAAGGCATCTGCCACAACATTTGCTTTTCTAGGGTGATAGCAAATCTCACAATCATAATCTGCGAGTAATTCTAACCATCGGCGTTGCCTCATATTTAATTCTTTTTGACAAAGAATGTGTTGAAGGCTTTTGTGATCACTGAAAACTATACACTTTGTACCGTATATATAGTGTCTCTAGATTTTAAGAGCGAATACCACTGCTCCTAATTCAAGATCATGAGGGGTATAGTTTTCTTCGTGAGGTTTGAGTTGTCGAGATGCATATGCAATAACTTTCTCTCTTTGCATTAATACAGCTCCTAAACCTTGAAGAGATACATCACAATAAACGACAAAGTCATCGTCTCCTTTTGGTAATGCTAAGATTGGTGCTTCACAGAGTTTTTGTTT
Organism: Tanacetum coccineum; assembly: GCA_026074375.1. NCBI lineage: Eukaryota > Viridiplantae > Streptophyta > Magnoliopsida > Asterales > Asteraceae > Tanacetum > Tanacetum coccineum. The sequence continues at coordinate 9,029 of BQNB010068208.1, forward strand.
AAGGAGTTAAAAAGTTGATTCTTGTTCTTCGCCCCAGATATAATTCTTGTTTTTCTGGGTTAATTTAGTCAAAGGCTTTGCAATCTTTGAAAAACCTTCGATAAATCTTCGGTAATAGCCGGCGAGTCCTAAGAATTGACGCACTTCTGTAGGTGTAGTAGGAGATGTCCAGTTCTTAACAGCTTCAATCTTGGCAGGGTCAACATGAAGTCCTTGACTATCGATGAGATGTCCAAGAAATTGCACGATACGAATCCAGAAATCACATTTAGAGAACTTGGCATACAATTTCTCTTTTTGGAGTAATTCCAAGATTATTCTCAGATGATTTGTGTGTTCTTCTTTGTTATGAGAGTAGATAAGAATATCATCAATAAATACTATTACGAATTTATCCAAATATGGTTTACACACACGTTACAAACACGATTCATGAGATCCATGAATACAGCAGGTGCATTTGTTAACCCAAATGGCATGACTTGAAATTCATAGTGTCCGTATCTCGTTCTGAAAGCAGTCTTAGGAATATCTTCTTCCCTTACTCTCAGTTGATGATAACCTGATCTTAAGTCGATTTTTGAGTGTAAACGCTGAACTTGAAGGTGATTCGAATAAAAGTCATCGAATCCTGGCGTATTAATGGGTTAACGATTTTATTCTTTATAGTAAGTTTATTCAACTCTCGGTAATCGATACACATTCTAAAAGATCCATCTTTCTTTTTAACAAATAAGACAGGAGCTCCCCAAGGCGATGTACTTGGTCGAATGAAGCCTCGGTCGGTTAGTTCTTGAAGTTGGTTAGATAACTCCTGCATTTCTGAAGGAGCTAATCTATAAGGAGTTCGAGCTATAGGTGCTGCTCCGGGGATTAAGTCGATTTGGAATTCTACTTGGCGAACGGGAGGGATACCAGGTAGATCTTCAGGAAAGACATCTGGGAATTCTTTGACTACGGGAATGTCTTCGAGTCTCTTCTCGTCTGCTTTCTTCTCCATAACTTGGATCATAAAAACTTGACAATGGGATATATACTTTTCAGTTTTTATACAAGATATGAGATTTAGTCGAGTTTTACTTCGATCACCTCGAATGATTAGAGTTTCACCGTCGACAGGAATGTGAACAACTTTCTCATCACAGAGAATTTTGGCATGATATTTGGATAACCAGTCCATACCGATGACAACGTCGAAACTACCAAGCTTAATTGGCATGAGATCGATTTCAAAAGGTTGATTTAGCAAGGTTAGAGTGCAGCCTTTAATAATAGTGTTTGTGGTTACTAAGTTTCCGTCAGCCATTTCGATATTATAGAGGGTATTTATTGTAATAGACGGAATATTTAGCATAGAGGCAAGCGATAAGGATATAAAACTTCTATCAGCTCCAGAATCAAATAATACCCTGACTAAATGCTGATTTAGGAGAAACATACCCGTAACGACGTTTGGGTCTTGTTGGGCATTCTTATCTCTCAGCATGTAGGCTCTTCCTTGGGCATTAATGTTGGTCTTGCGGCACTGATTTGTATAGTGTCCTTTCTCACCACAAGCATGACATATAACTGTCACTGGTAGTTGATTACTTCCAGTGGCTGGCTTCTTGTTTCGGCAGTTCTTACTCAAATGGCCCACCTTGTTGCAAATATTACATTTGCCAGTACAAGGTCCGTTGTGATGGAAATTGCATCTCTTGCACAAAGGGAGATCTCCGGCATACCTACCATTTTCTGATGGTTCGGAACAGCATAAGCTCTACCAGTTTCTTGCCTTCGGTTTTGTTGTTGACGATTGTTGTAGCGATTGTTGGTGTTGCGGTAGTTGTTGTTGCTGCGGGAGCTGTTGTTGAAAGTTCTTTTGTCGTCAAACTTTCTTTTGTTGTCGTTAGATACCTGCATTGGAACATGCTTAGTTACTTGATCCATTAGCCTTTGGGCTATGTTAATGGCCTCCTCTAAAGTTTGAGGTTTAGAGGCAGTAACATTTCCTTCAATGCTTCGAGGTAGACCTCCGATAAAAGCTTCCAAGAGTTTATCGTTGTTTGGCACCATGTTTGGACATAGAACGTTATTTCTTGGAATCTTCTAAATAAAGTTTTAAGATCTTTTCCATTTACAATCTGATTGCGGAAAGTTCTTCTTCCATCTTCCTGATCTCAGTCCGGGGACAATACTTGTTTGTCAGAAGCCTTTTTAACTCAGTCCAGGTGATTTGATTGGCTTGCTCTATTCCCATAGGCTGGGCATATGCATTCCACCAGGACAAGGCATCGTCAGTTAAAGTACCAGTAGCAAAAGTTACTTTGTTTTCTTCGGCACATCTGCTACGAGAGAATACTGATTCAGTTCGTTCAAACCAGCGAATAAGACCTATTGCTCCTTCCGCACCATTAAAATAGAAAGGTTGACAGCTAATGAACTCTTTGTAGTTTCCCGTTTTCACTACAGGAGTTCCAGTAGGACCGGTGTTCCTGTTGGGATTACTAGCACTTGCCATTGTTGCAGCTTGAGCTTCTAGAGCCGAGGTGACACTTTCAGCTACTAACTTTCTAATGGCATCTTGAGTCATAGCTGGTGCTTCTGTTGTTGATGCTCTTTTTGGAGGCATTCTACCAACAAAAGATAACACGTAATAAGAATGATAGGAGTAATGCTCAAAATTTTTAAAGAGAAATACTCAGTTTTAAACTTTAAGCATATTCAACAATAAAGATATTGAAGCTTTAGATATAGGTTATGGGATAATGATAAATATAATGATGCGTATGATAGATGAATGATGGATGAAGGAATGATGAAGATGGATGAATGATGAGATGCAATAAAGCAGGAAAAACAACAAGGTAGATAACGGGATTGCCTTTATATTAGAACAACTTGCCTTTTTACTGTACATAGTCAAGATTTGACAAGTGTTTTTATTTATACCACACATCCCGTGGCTAGGTTAAAGCTAAAGACTAGAATTTAAACTAGAAACTAGATGATCACTGAATGCGGTTCTGGAGTTCGATGATAGAGTTCATGAGTTTTTCTATATCTTCTTGGTGACGAGTTTCCATATCATTGATAACTTCTGCCAATTCCGCGATTCTGTAGCGAGCTAAGGAGATCTTATGGTTGGATCCTATTTGCTTTCTTCGGAGTTTAGTGATTTGAGTATGTGCTTGCTGGAGTTCTTCTGCTAAGGTGTCAAAATCACGTTGGATGATTATTGTTCCTTTACCAAGACCTTCTATGCCATTTTCAATCTGTTCAAAACGTTCAGGAGGGATTTCTTCTAGATAACCTTGGATACCCTGAATTTGCTCTTCGTGACGTTTGATAGCTGATTTTCGGGAAGTTTCACCAATCTCAAGAGCTTGAGGTTGGGATGGGGTAGATGGAGACAGCTGCATTGGTGAAAGGAGTCCTTCTGGGAGGAAAAATTCTTGAGTTTTAGGTGGTATGATAATTGGAGACGGGATTGGTGACCTTTCAGTATAGAAAGCTTGTAAGGTTTTCATGTAAGGATCATCGGGAAATAACGAAAGGGTCGGTGAAATTAGCGGGACAATTCCAAATGAATTGGAAGCACTAGAGTAAGTTTTCCCTGGAGAGGATGGACATAATCCGGAGAAGCCGGAGGACATGTTTGGCGGACATTGTATGAAAAAGACATCCTCCAAATTAGAAATAGGACGATCGGGGGAAGACATCGTTCTGTTAATAACCCAGCAGTAAATAACATAAGTTATTTATTTAGTAATATAATAGTTATGTAACTTTACATACCATTCCGGGAAATATAGCGGCACGGAGGACTTTCTTGGATGGAAAAAGAAAAGTAGTTATAGTTAAGGTTTTAACCTTGTTCTCTATAACGTAGGCTCTGATACCAAATCTGTAACACCCCCATTTTTACATATCTATGCAGCGGGGAAGCTAATCTGGGGTATTACTTCAAGGTACAACAGTCATAATCATAGAAAACGAATCAAAAAGAGTCGTTTATGAAAATAAGTTATCATTCTTTATTTCTTCAGAGTTTTTACAAAAGAGAGGTTTCCAGAATCTAAAAGACCAACATTTGAATTGATTAACGGTTTATTTCCATCTCGTTGTCCTCGTCACTCCGTTGCATTAGTTACCTTGCAGATAAAAACATGTAAAAGTAACACAAAGGTGAGTGAAATTCATAGGTTTATTTAATATAATTTGAATTGCAAATGTGATAATTTGGGTTTTAAGTTGATTTACACCCATTGAAAATATAATTTATTATTGCCATTAGCTCATGAATCCGATGCCTTAGGTTATAGTGATAATGTTGCCCCTGCGGGCACCTTTGCCAAAATACCCGCGTGATTTCTAATGATGTGCAATTGGTTACACGTAACTGGGTACACCAACGGGGAGTCCAGCCCAAATAGATCTATTCACATCATTCGCGCTTACTACGGAGAGTAATTAACGGTTCATGATTATGGGGACTTAAAGGCAAAGCAGTTACTTAGGCAATAGTAAATTGAAATAGCATGTAGAAATAATTGCATTCATGTTTATAGCATGTATCTCCCTCGCGGGTTTATAAAAAGATTGAAATGCGAGGCTATGAACTCACCTGAACAGTTATGGGGAAATTGATAGCTAATGTATAGGGAATGAAGGTAACGGCTTCAACACGGCAATCACAGACAACCTGGGTTAATATATGGCAAGTCTTAGTTTGATTGTATATATAAGTTTTTGGATATCGATGTTGGTTTTGATATAAAAATTATCATAACACCGTTCAGGCCATCATAGATTAGAAGTCATTCAGTAAACGTTTGTGGAGCTAGGGCACTTTAAATCGTAAACCCAACAACTCAGACAGAACGTAGTACCAAGATGAAACTTCTTAATATGAAGCTCCCTAGTATTGTGGTATGATATGGATCCGGGACATGATTTTTGATAGCACATCGATGGTGAATGATGTAATGATTAGAACATAAGCAGTTTTAAGCATTTTATTCAATATCCGGAAATGTTAAGCACGAGGAGCGTTAATTAAAGTTATGTCTGGTAATGTTTTAAATATGATTTTCACTTTTTCAAAATGTTACATTTTAAACCCTGGGGTTTAGAAAACTGCAAGTAGGCCCCTGGGGTTTGCATTTTTACGACTTTGGTCCTTCAACTTTTATTGATATACCAAGTAAACCTTGGACTTTGAAAAGTGACATAATAGACCCCTATAGTTACAACTTTGATAAAATGACACTTTTAGTCCTTTTAGTTATAAGTTTCTAAAATTTACGATATATACCCCTTGCATGGATTATAATTACAAAACATGTCCAAATTGCCATGCAAGCTTAATTTAACATTTCAATAGTCATTTATAAGTTATAATAAACTAAAATATGAAGTTTTAACATAACACAAGTTTAATTTAACGATTCGCTAAGCTAAAAGGTAAAATGGGTCAAATTAGGGTTTCAAAACGAAAACGCTCGGGTTTTAAGGTCAAATTCTCTTATGACTTATCAAAGCACTTATTTTAACATTATAATAGCTTATTAGGATTGATTATAACAAAAGTTTACAAGTTTAACCCATAGTTTAAGTAAAAACATGAAATTAGGGTTTCGGGTGTACGGTTTTGGATCAAAAAGGCATAACACTTAGGTTTTTGAGTTCAAAGCTTTATATTATGATTTTAGCAAGAACATATGAACATTATGACGTTACATAAGCAGAATATAAGCTTACAGAACCTGGTTTAAGCTTATAGCTTGGAAACGGGTCAGAATCGGGACTTTCGGCTTCGTACGGCTAGAGTAACGACTCTCGGGCTTCGTTTCTTGGTTTCTTTTGCTTCCTTTCTGTACTTGAGACTTCTTAAGATCTATTAGAATTCATATTGAGCAAGGAGTTGCTACTATGAAGGGTTATAGAGGAGGAAGTGGGGGATGAAGAAGAATGAACATACTATGCCTCTATTTATACCCATTTGAAGTAGCAAGGAGTAAGCAAGGCTTAGGATCTGGTCTTGACACATAGAGGGTCTAGGGTATGATGTGTAGAAGCTAGGAAATCAATGGTGGAGGTCTATAAAATAGCTTTGATGAGGTGTTGGGGTTGCTTGTTGCCGCGGCTGAAATGGAGCAAAAGAAGGCCATGTGCTTTTGATTTTTGACCAAGGATAAGTCAAAGTAGGTGCATAAGCTGCTACTATGATTCTAGAAGAGGTTCACATTGGTTATTTGGACTTGGTAGCAATTTAGAGGGGTCAAAATGGTCATAGAAGTAAACCGGGTCTATTTTGGGTTCGACGGGTTCTTCAAATGTTTTAACAAAGTACATTGTGTTATAAATGATTAAGGAATGATGAAATAGGTTGTTAAGGTCTGGGATTAAAGTAATTAGCAAAGATTAGCAATTCGTTTGGGTTAAAACGGATTAGAATTGAAGAAATGGGAGTACGGGTTCAACTAGGGCTCATTTAGGGTTTTCTTGACTTTCTTGGCTTATATTTTGCATACTCTTGATTAGGAATGATGGAATACAAATCCTAGGGCTTATATAAAGTATTATTAATGAAGTTTGGTCGTTGGTTTAAGTTAAAATGGGTTGAAATTGAGAAAACGGGTCAAAGTTACAATTAGGGCATAATTAGGGTTTTCTGGATTCGTTAAGGTTTTCTAGGCTTTGATTTCTTGTACATTGCCAAGTAAATGATAGAAAATGATTTGTAAACTCATTTTATGAGTTTATAATGGCCCTTGGTTGGTTATTTGGGATTAGAATGGTTTAGAACGAGTAAACGGGTTAAATGAACCAATTAGGTACATTTAGGGTTTCTAGGATATGTTTTACGTACAAGTGAAGTAAAATGATGAAGTAATGATGAAATAATGTTTGAATAGGATTGATATGATTGTAAAATAAGTTATTACAACTTAATTGAGTGTTGTTTTGGGTTTACAATGGATAAAAGCCAAGAAACGGGTCATAGTGTAGTATTTAGCTCGGGTTAGGGTTTCTGAGTTTTGTATTAGGGTTGTGAGTGTAAAAATGTGTATGAAAGTTTATGAATAGAATAATTAGGGTTTAAACATTGTATATTGAGTGTAGTAGCTTGCACAGGAGTGGTGGTGAAGAAATTAGAGGTAAAACGGAGGTAGAACGGCTATTTTAGAGATCATGCTCAATGGCTTGTACATTGAGCTTTTAGAGATTTGTACTTTGAGTTGAGAAGATTATATATTTCAAATGAGATGTTATATTACTTGTACATATGCTTTAGTAGCTTGTGCATTTACTTTATGGGTTAACCCTTTTCATGAGGTTAGGGTTTAGGGCATCCGATAAAGGTTTAAAGCCTGTTTTGATATGATGTTGCAAATGGTACCTTTTAGAAGTGATATAATGATATTATAATATGGACTTGATATGTTATGATGTTTGCTTGACATATATGAAGATAGGATTGCCATACGTAGGTTGTCTGAGTCCGTTAACTGAAGTTATGCAGGTTATATTGCATATTGAGATATTGGCAAAGTAATGTAATGTAATAAAGCGAAAAATTTCCCTGAAAAAAGGTGAGTTCATATATAACTGATAGATTGTACATCATCTAACTTAATAGATGGATATTTACATTTATGAAAATTGTGGGTTGTTATAATTTACACATATATTCCTTCCTGCTATCTGCTTATTCTTTGTTTCTGACTTTGGCTATGCTATTTATTTGCAGCCATTAGTCCTCTTACTACGTTTGATTTTGTCACACCCTCGGACGGGGCCTGGACGGAATACATGTCCGAGGGCGTGACGTCATAACAATCCGATCACAAAGCAATAAAGAACGACCACTAATCATAACTTCTACTGGTTCTTCTACCATAAGTTGAGCTTGTCGGCGATGTGAAAGTTCTTCATTGGAATAACGAGAGATTCGTCGGAAAATAAGCACTTCTTGAGATTTGATTTGTGGACAAGTATGGTGGATTACTACTAGTTCTTCAGGAATAGCTTAGTTTGTATGCTACTGGGCCAATTCGTTTCCATGAATTTTGAATGAGTCCAATGTATCGTGGATTATGCTTTCCTCGTTTTCAGAATTGAAAGAATACCCTTGCGAGGTTGATATATCAACTTAATCTCGATCCGCCAACTTGAATTTTAAAGGCTTTAGCATTACATTGACGTAACTTTCTTTGTAGATCTTGGCAGCTTGCAAGCGTTGATGAATTTGTACGATCTTTTTAGTGGTTTCTTGAATCCGTTTTCTGGTCCCGTAAGTTGAGAATCTCCAACTTCGGCCCAGCAAATAGGTGATCTACACTTTCGTCCAACAAGTAGCTACCCCACCCCCCCCCCCCCCCCCCCCCCCCCACTTGACGGGTGCTGCATGATTCTGGCCATGTAAAGTTGGCATCTTGATTCCAAATCTGTAACCACCCCTTTTGTACATATAGCTGCAAAGCTAATCTTGGGGTATTACTTAAAGGTACAACGTTCATAATCATAGAAAACAGAATCATAAAGAGTTTTGTTTTTGAAAGTAAAGTTATCATTCATTATTTCTTCAGAGTTTTTTACAGTACGAAGGTGGTTCCATAATCTATACAATTAATTTTGAATTGATAAAGGTTTTCATCTTCATGTCCTCGTCACTACTTGACAAATAGTTAAGGAGATAAAAACATGCTCAAAAAGTCAACTACAAAAGTTGAGTGAAAAATAAAGAGTTTTAAGTAATATTAATTTGACATGACAAATGCGATATTTGGGGTTACGTTGATATTACACCCAAAGTATTGACAAAACATAATTTATCTATTTCCATTAGCTCCATGAATCGAGTGCCTTAGGTTATAATGATAATATTTCCCCTGCGGGCACCTTTGCCAAAATACCCGCGTGATTTCTAATGAAGTTCCGCCCCACACCCATCCCCGTCTCACAACGCTTACAGTACCCCCCCTACACAATGTGGACATTCGCGACCCTCCACTCTCCTCTCGTCACCCTCTATACACATCATTTGCGCTTTACTACGGCCCGAGACATTAATTGTAATCACGGTTCACACCTGATACCTATCGCGGATTAAAGGCAACTCGGACAATTACTTGGGCATTAGGAACACTTTGACCCCAACACCTATCATGTCGCACCACAATATTGCCCTCCCTCCCCCCCTCATGTTTTCATAGCATGTATCTCCCTCGCGGGTCTTATTAATTGATCTGAAAACGCGAGGCTATGCAAATCACAACCACATCACTCACACAGTTATAGGAAATTGATAGCTAAATGGTTAGGAATGAATAGTAACGACTTCAACACGTCTTTTAATGTCCAGACAAAAAAGCATCGCGGGTTTTAAATAATATACTTAGGGCATAGTCCTTAGGTGTTGGCATTTGTATAGAGTAACGGATTTTTGGATAATGCCGAAGTAGTTAGGTTTTGTATGTCGAATTAATAATATTGTATCGATAGTCACCATCTCGTTCTCGGCGAACCATCAGTATTTAGAAAGATCATGTAGATGTCACGTATGTTGGAGTAGGGCACTTTAAATCGTAAACCCAACAACTGAGAAGAAACGTTACCTTAGTACCTATGATGAAACTTCTTAATAGGAAAGCTCCCTTAGGTATTTTTGTGGTTATGATATGGATCCGGGACATGATTTTTGAAAGCACATCGATGATGAATGATATAAGGATTAGAACATAAGTAGTTTTAAGCATTTTATTCAATATCTGGAGATGTTAAGCACGAGGAGGGTAATTATTGTTTTGTTGGTAAATGTCTGAATATGTTTACCACTTTTTCAAAAATGTTACATTTTTAGACCCCGTGAGGTTTGGAAAACTGCAAGTAGCCCCTAGGGTTTGCATTTTTACGACTTTGGTCCTTCAACTTTTATTGATATACCAAGTAAACCTTATACTTTAAAAAGTGACATAATAGACCCCTATAGTTATAACTTTGATAAAATGACACTTTTAGTCCTTTTAGTTATAAGTTTCTAAATTTTCGATATATACCCCTCTGAATGGATTATAATTACAAACTTGTCCAAATTGCCATGCAAGCTTAATTTAACATTTCAATAGTCATTTATAAGTTATAATAAACTAAATATGATTTTTAACATAATACATTGTTTTATTTAACGATTAGTTAAGATAAAATGGTAAAAGTGTCAAGTTTGAGCGTTTTCAAATGGAAATCGCATGGGTTTTTACTTTTTTTTTTAAGGTCACAAACTTATTTTATAAATTATCAAAGTACTATATTAACATCTATATATGCTCTAATTAGGATAGATTTATAACAATTGTTTACTAGTTTAGCTCACTAGTTTAAGAAAAAAACGACTGAAATTAGGGTTTCGGGTGGTAGGTTTTGGTTAAAAAAGGAATAACCTTAGGTCTTTTGAGTTCATGCTTTATTTTTTGATTTTAGCAAGTAAGTAAAAAACCATATGAAACATATATAACGTTACATGAGCAGATTTATAAGTCTTAGAGAACCTGGTTTGAGAATTTTATAGCTGGAAACGGTGTAGAATCGGGACTTTCGGCTTCGTACGGTCTACGAGTAACGATCCGTGGCTTCGTTCTTGGTTTTCTTATTGCTTTCCTTTTATCTTGAGTCTTGATTATATCTATCTAGAATTCATATTGTGAAACGGGAGTTGCTTACTATGAAAGGGTTTTAGAGGAGGATTGTGTGTTGGATGAGAAAAAATGAAACAAGGATGGCTTCTAATTATACTTGTTGCAGTTCAAGCGAGACGTATGCAAGGCCTCATTTCTGATATAGACACATGTAAGCTTAGCGCCCCCCCCCCCACCTCCCTCTGAGAGTGTCTAAGCGACCTGCTCAAAATGACGAATGGAAGGTCTAGGAGTAGATTAGATGTGTTGGCATCTTTCTCTTCTTGATTTTGTCGTGGCTAAAGAGAGAAAAAGAAAGGCCTTGTGCTCCGCTCTCCCCTGCCTTCGCTACTCCTTGGATAAGTCAAAGCTGCTTTAGTAAGCTGCTACAAAGAGTCGGAAGAGTTCTTGGTGTGGTTCATTTGCTTATGGTAGTAGCATTTTATATGGGTCAAAATGGTATGGAGTGTGGGTTCGGGATCATTTTTGGGTTGACGTGATGTTCATATGTTTCTTTCGAAGGTACATTTGTGTTTATTTAATGATTTTAGGATAGATGAAATAGGTTGTTAAGGTTGGTATTAAAGTAATTAGCAAAGGATTAGCAATTCGTTTGGGTTATTAATAAGTGTTTAATTGAATAAACGAAGGTCACGGGTTCCAATAGGGCTTGCTTTAGGGTAAAGGTTTTTTGACTTTATTAGGTTTATATCTTATTGTACATTGGCGTTCATGATTGTTTGATTATTTGATCCTAAGTGTACTATTAAGGATAATATATATTAAAATTGATAGGTTGGTTTGTGTTAAAAGGGGTAGAAAAAGTATAACGGGGTCAAAATGGTTAATTAGGGCATAATTAGGGTTTTCTGGGATTCGTTAAGGTCGCTCCCTATCCCTCGTCTTTTGATTTCCTCCTCCCGCCAACTCTCGCCATTGCCAAGTTATATGTAGATAATAATTTGTTAAACTCATTTTCTGAGTATACAATGGCCCTTGGTTGGGATTTTGGATTAGAATGGTTTAAAACGACGGGGGGGTAAACGGGGTGTGTTAAATGAACCAATTACGGTAGTTTAGGGTTCTATAGGATATGTTTTTCGTACAAGTGAAGTAAAATGAGAATGTAATGATTGACATAATGAATTGGATAGGATTGTTTTGTTTGTAAAATAAGTTATTACAACTTATTTGAGTGTTGGTTTGGGTTTACAATAGATAAAACAAGAAACAGGTCATGGTTTAGAAACTAGCTTGGTTTTAGGGTTTAGGGTTTTGCATAGGGATTTGAATGTAAATAGTGTATGAAAGTTATGAATGGGATAAATATTAGGGTTTACATATTGTTAATATGTGGTATAGTAGCTTGCTCATACAAGTGAATATAATGGAAGAGATGAAGAATGAAAAATGGTGGTAGTAAGTATTTAAAACAGGCTATTTTAGGGGGGATTGAAGTTAATGACTTATACATTGGAGCTTTTAAAGAATATGTACTTTTGATTTTTAAAGAGATTATATATTTCAAATGAGATGTTATTTACTTGTACATATGCTTTAGTTGCTTGTGCATTCACTTTAGGTGTTTACCTTTTTCATGAGGCGTTAGGGTTACAGGCATCTGTTAATGGTTTAAAGGCACGTTTTGATATGATGTTGCAATTGGTACCTTTTAGGAGAATGCACCTTGTAATATGATATTATGATATTGACTTGATATGTTATGATGTTTTGCTTGAATTATATGAGGGATTAGGTTTGCATATGTGGTTGTCCGAGTCCGTTAGTTTCTTGTAAGTTATGAGGTTATATTGCATATTGAGATATTGGCAAAGTAATGTAATGTAATAAAGCAAAAAATTTCCCTGAAAAAGGTGAGTTCATATATAACTGATAGATTGTACATCATTTAACTTAATAGATGGATATTTACATTTATGAAAATTATAGGTTGTTATAACAACCGAAGGATAAAGAAAATCATGGAGACGATGAATGTGACATTTGATGAGTTATCAGCTGTGGCTTTTGAACAACGCAGTTCAAAACCCAGGCTTCAAGGAATGACTTCTAGACAAATCAGTTCAGGACTCGATCTTACTTATGCTCCATCAACAATATCATCTCATAAACCAACTGAACGTGAATTGGCTCGCTTAATCCCGTTCCAGAAGCTATCGCTCATGCTTGCCTTCCTCCCGCCATACTCTCGGTCGGCCTCAACCGTCAGGCTCTAAGGAATACTCTGCTGCTTAAGCACCTCTTTTTCTTAGACTCTAACGAACATCTACACCGGAAAGCACAGCTCATACACGCACTGACACCACACCAACAAATTCATCCTATCCTACGCACCTTCCAGCCCTATTCCACCAACACCGTCCCCCACAGTGTGCTGTTGACACGTATGATCACTCTCAAATACTACGCATACAACAACTTCCGCTTCAGTTCGATGTATCTCAGATGATCAGCTCCTTATCCAACTCCCACCACTCTAATAATTGTTGTGTTGCATGTATGTGTCAAATGCTTAGTAATGCAGTTGAGCGACATACGTTTGTTTGAAAATCAATTCCCCCTCGCCCCTCTCCACCACCATCCTAAGTGCTGATGAATCATCATCTTAACAATATGAGGATCCAATAACTCCCCCCCACCGAACCTCTCACACAAAAATAAAAAAAAAACAAAACCACCAAAAATCCCCCATGCATGCTTTTATCAAACGTACACACCCCCCCCCACCCCCCATGAATTCATCAGTGGACCTAAGCCGCCTCATCCCTTGCGATACTCAGTCGATAGGAGTAACCCTCACAACCAGATTTTGACCCTCAGTCATAAGTTGGATTTCGATGGTCCCTAAAACCTCAATCCGCACGCTCTCCCCCCTCCCCCGCACTGACTCTCTCCCCGTGAGCAACTTTCTGGAACAAACAAAAAATGTCACAAAAAGAGGATTATGCGACCCGAGCCTGCATGGATTGACCACCCCTCATTCGCTCCAGAGAAGAGCTTTTCTCCAAAATTCTAAAGGTTGAGTATGGGTGTTAGTTCCTGTTCTAGATAACATAAAACCCCTTACGTTGAAATGGTTATTAAAAAACAAGCTTGATGAAGAGAACACAGTCATTAGAAACAAGACTCGTCTGGTTGTGAGAGGGTACCGCCACGAGGAAGGAATAGATTTCGAAGAATCCTTTGCTTCGGTTGCTAGGATGGAAAGCTTTTCGGGTATTTTTTTTGCCTTTGTTCTCCACATAAATCGTTCACGAGGTCGATTCCTAGAGAATGATGACGTAAAAAGCTTTCTTCTTGGTTCGTTAATATGAAGATGTTTGTAAGTGTCTGTAACTAAAGGTTTCATCGATGATGGATGATCATCCAAGCCATGTCTTCTACAAGCTAATAAGAAGGCACTTTATGGGTTTATTAAAGCAAAACAAAGAGGTCATAGTCTTGATGAATTGTCAAAGTTTCTCAACAGAATCACTCATCACAAGGACAACCTATTGATCCAACGTTGTTTATAAGACGCTTCGACGATGACATCTTAGTGGTACAGGTCTATGTTGATGATATTATCTTCGGTTCTACAAATCCTAGATATACCCAATTATTTGCTAACCTTATGAAAAGTCGCTTCAAAAACTCGATAATGGGGGAAATGATGTTTTTTCTTGGTTTACAAGTTAACCAACCCCTCATGGCATCTTCATAAACCAGTCAAAACTTCGTGTTAGTACTCCGCTAATAAAAATATGGATTGGATCCTTGTGATCCTTTTTGGTACTCCCATGGAGATCAAAGACAAGCTTGACCTTGATAAAATGGGACCCTAGTCGTTTTGCGTACAAATATCATAGCATGATTGATGCTTGGATATGTGAGTTTTTTTCACAATATATATATATTATGAATATTCCAAAGAAGCAATTAAAAACTTTTCTAACAGTTTTCCCTTAACAAAATGTCTCTCTTGAAAGATATATATAATATATAATAAATATATTAACGGGAAGAATTGATACCCGGGTCGTTTCCCCAACGACTTGTGAAATTGAAACCTTGCTTTAGCTTGGATTATGATTTGAATGAGAGAAAAGATAGATTTGATTATCTATGACTACTAAATAAAAGCAACAAATAAAATAAGCACGCAAAAGCTATTGAACACTTAAAACAAATAACGAAACAATTAAAAGGCGACAAGTAAGCAAATAAGATCAAATTAATCCTTAAAAATGCAAACTAAAATTTTAAACCTAGAATAGGACAAAATAAAATTTTAGGGAAATTTTTTTTTTTTTGATTATTTTTGAATTTATTATGAATTAAAAACGAATTTAATCTAATTAAATCCTAAAAAATAGAAAATAGCTACAAATTAAGTCCTAAAATTAAGAAAATGATTTTTAAATTTAGAAACAAGTATAAGATAACATAAAATATCTCAGCAAAGCGAAAAATATACTCTTAAATATTTCATAAAATTAAACTCTATTAATAACCAACAATTAAAACTAAAAGCTTAACCAATGAAAATTAATACATGACGTAAAAGGGGTATGTAAATATGGTTTTTAACTAAAATGTAAACACACAAAAAGTATTTAATCTAGTTGCTAAAAAAAATATTGATATTTTTTATAAAACTTTTTTCTATTTTTCTCGGTCCCAATTTCTCAACATTTTTAAACCTTAGAAAAAATACACTTACCTCTAATACTCTCTGCCTCCACTTAATTGATACTATGGCGTAAAACATCTAAGGAAAATCATAAATGGTCAAATGATATTACGATCACAATATCATTAACTACCGGAAAAGCTAAAAAATTACCTAAATGACCTCTCCGACCCTGCTTCACTTAAGCTAGGCTTATTACTAAAAGGAAATGAATTTGTGTTTATAGTATTTTTTGTGCGGAGGAAGTAGATGGGATGAGTGCTATTTGTAATGCATATTGGTAAAACGTGTTTATGGTGCTATGTGGGTGCAGGTCGTGGGTTCGAGGTTGGCTTACAACTTTTTGCATTTTTTTTATTTTTTTGAAATCTATAGCTGGTACTTATTAAAGACACTATTCTAAACACTTTTAATAAAAGGAGCTTAAGCTCAAACTAAAAAATAAGCTCTCTAAGAGCTTATTAAGCAACTGACCTCAGAAAGTGAGGATTTGAGCTCTTGAGAGCTTATTTTCACTTATTAGCATGCACACTACTTTTTTAAGCTTAAATGCGAAAAACAAAAGTGATCTACAACTGTTCCTTAATATGCTAAGGAAGCACTAATTTTGATAAGCTACATAACTCTAAAAACATACCCGCTCCCTACATATTATCGTACAACCTTTAACTCTCGCACCTCTCAAAACCTCATACAAATCATAATCCTCCAAACAACTACAAGCTTCATATTCATCTGATACTTCTAGCCGTCTTCCTACTGCAAAATAAGTCAGGACAGATCACTAAGCTTTTGGAAACTAGACAAATTATTAAATATAAGCTCTCTAATTCATCATTAAATCTATTCCTATTAGCAAACAGTCTAAGTTTTTAAACAGGCCACTTACCTATAACTACTGTTTTTTGACTTTTTAGAGGATTTTGTATGAACTTTAACTTAAAAAAGTAAATGTACCCTAAGCCATATACAGACAAAGCTATGAGAAAACACTGTTTTCCCCTTAACTATATTTCACCTTCATATGAATTTACAACTCCTATGTATTTACAAGCTAATTCTCTAACTCAAATAGCTTAAAATGATAAGATTAAAAAGATTGCAGTACTATATGAGGTTTAGTACTGCTGATGAATTTGTCATGAAGTAAAACCGCCAATTGCATGTATACCTTAGTGAGTTATACCTGCATACCACACTCAAAGTGAGGTTAATTGACACATTTCAATCATCACATCAAAGATATAATAACTTTGGATAATAAAATACTTTCATAACTTAACTCAATTAATCCCTGGTGCAGGAAAAATGACATTGTGCCCTCAAAAATAATTTTAAGCTTAAACTAACCTAGCAAACCTTTTTAAAACTTAATCCATTATGAAAATCTAACTGACCAAAATGAAAACACAAATTAACTTTGACTTTTTAAGGTCAAACAATACTAATCCAAACACCCCTTAATTTTGTTGACAGATAAAAATACTTATTTTAAAATGGAAATCCACTTAACTAAATTATTAATATCAGATATTAATAGCTTATAACAAGACATTATATGCATGTACATCATAGAGTTTAAATCAAACTAGAAATAACAAACTAGAATCTCAACTAGTGTTATTCTTATACCTATCGTTTAAAAATCTTATCAAAATTCCTTGAATTTTTGATACAAACTAAGATCTAAACTTAATATTTTTGACATTTTATGATTTTAAGACATAAATGAATAAAATCTAAGATCTGATCTACATCGACTAACAACAGAATATTTATAAGCACAAGATGATTAAAATAAGCACAAATAAGAACTAATTAAGCAAATAGTAAAACTAATAAGCAAATAGCAGTTTTAAGCTAAAAATTAATGACAAAGGAACCTTAAAGAAAGACTTTTATTTGCTTCAGCTAAACAGAAATGCATAGGGCTCTTATTAGCTTTACTACTACTCTGGCTATATCAATAGATATGCAAGCAAGTTAATTGTCCTTGGGAACCCTTCCAAATATAGCTCACCTTCCCATTAGCTTATTATAAGTCCAATAAACAAGGTAATTTAGATGTTTTTAATGATTTAGTAGTTAATAGACTAATTGAACTCATCAATTGACTTTAGAGATTGTGAGAGCTTTTTAAGTGCTTAACTCTCAAACAGTAACATAAGAATTTATGAGCTTATAACAGTTTATGACTTAAAAAAAGCTAATTAATACGTAGAAATTAAGGATTTTATTAAACTTCAAATTAACACAGATTTAAATACTGAAATTCAAATTACTTAAAATTAAAATTTAATTTGAAAGGAAGTTCTGCATTAAACTAAAAGTAAAATAAGCGAAAATAAAAAATAAAAAAGCTAGGACTAAAGTAAAAAAAACTAGGCTTCATGTCAGTGATAGTCGTGTGGAATATTTATAGCTACAGCTAAACCCACTTCTAGACACCTGAGTTCCTCCACACGCTCCTCTCCTCCGTTCATCCTTGGATCCTCCAATCGAATTGGATAATGATTTTCTTCCGTTTTAGATCACAAATGATCTCACACGGATGGTACAGCGTGGCAAATCCATGATGAGACATTTGGTGCTACTCTTGTGGAGTGCCTTAATACAAAAACCCATCATTCTTTGTGCTTCTACTCCTGCCAACGTGTCATTCTTTGATGTGATTGACCAATGAGGTGAGTTTGATGATGTATAACTCTGCCAGCATATATTTAAGCTATTAAATTGCCCATCTTGTCCCTCAATTCTCATTTGCCCTCTTATTTTTGTCCTTGGGTTAATTGTAGGAGACAGGTGAACAGTTAAACTGTTTTTCCCGCTCCTTTTTTAACCGAGGGGGATAAAGGGGTTAAGTTTGGGAACTTGGCAACTTAAGTCCCTTTGTTTGTATAATGCTTTTGCAATTAAAGTCCAAGTGGTGTAATATTTTTCAACTTGGCTAGGATTGGTCCTTAGAGTAGTTTTAATAGGTTTACATGAAGGTCCTTAGTTTCTGAAACTTAACAAAAGCCTTGTTTAGTGTATTATGGGCTTATTTTATAGGTTCGGGTAAAGGGAATCTGGGTTTATGGTGACCTTTTTTTTCATACCAGTTTTGTTTTTTTTTTTTTTCCCACAACCTTTTTCTGTCAAATATTTGGGTGGTTATTGTTTATTTTTGGGTGCCGGGTTAAGGAAAGTTAGGCCCATTTAGGTTTAGGGACTAATTATGTAACTTTGAATATTTGAGGGACTAGTATTGTAACTTTGGGGTCTTCGTCTTCTAGTGTTGACTTTGACTGTTAAATCCCTGGCTTCTTTTGTGCTCTTCCGTTCTCGTGTCTGTGTTTGCCCGTTTTTTGACTGTTTTCTTATGATTTTTGTCTTATCCATACCTGCACACATAAAACACAAAAACACTCGCTAAGAGAGTAGAGAGAGAGCCTAAATTTTAAGTATGTTTTTATTTCACTTTAGGGTCATTTTTGATATACATACGGATATGTGTATTTTACAGCTTATCAAAAATTCCCCAAACTAAAACGATGAGGTGTCCTCTCGCATTTATTAATGCCTTATAACCAAATACCTCAAAAACTTCCCAAACTAAACTTTTTGAAAAGTAGCATAAAGATTTTTTGATTTGAGAGAAAGCTAAATGATCAAAGTTATAAAACACAAATTTCCCATTTAAAAGATTTTTTTATTTTTTTATGATTTTTACTTGATAGACTATCTAACTACAACTTATTCTTGTGTTGACATAATGTAATGTTTTCATTACCTTAGTGGTAACTTTTAGGATCATGGAACAAAAAGCACAACTATATTGTCTAATAAGTTGACTTCATCATTCCTAATTCTTTAACTATTACATCTATGCTTAAAAAATAAGATACTGTTAATATAACAGCTTAGGGTTGCTAGAATACTTTTATTTACAAATCTTTCGTGAATTTCTCTTCCCGATATATATCATATATTTAAATGTGTGTGTTCAAATTAATTTAAACCATTAAATCCACATATTTAGATAGTTGAAATCCGACTAAGCTTTACACATGGGCCTTTTGGGCTAATATGTTAATCACTTAGTAAGATCAAACTCAAAGCAAACAAAACACTCCGTAGCTCAGAAGCGTTGATTCACTTGCCCCATGAATGCTTCTTCTCTAGCATCACACCGTTCTTCAGGGTAAGTGCTTGGGTTTTTTGTTACCCATTGGAGGAATAATAATCTAGACGCATGAATTCCGAATGAAAAAAACCTCTGTAGTTTTTTGCTAACGTTGGTTCAATAAGTATACTTTGGTTTTAGATAGAAAACTTTTACTATTTATTTTCTAACTTGAAAACATTATTATTATTTACTTTTTAGGATAGAACGGTATCACTTTTCTTTCGACGACAACATCGGCCACGCCTCCGAAAAGAGCCCGTGTTGTACTTATTATTGATAACGACCCTAAATATACATCCCTTCCCCATTCTTTCGATGTCACACGGAGAGCGAACCGACAAATGCCCATGTACTTTATTGCGAGGAGTTTGTATATTTAATTATTTAATACTAAGGATATATTAACTTGCATCCTTTTATTCACCAACTACATTTTTTTTTCTTTTTCATTTTTTTTATATTAATTCAACACATTATTTTTGCAAATAGAAAAATTTCGTTTTAGAAAACCAAAGTATAAACTTGAAACTAATTTTTTTTTAATAAATGATGTTGGACTTCCATCGATAAAGCTTTTTCTCTAAATATGTTGATTAGACCTTTTAAGCAGTTAATAACTATAATTTGTAAAATTAAAGAGAACACGTATAATTAATCATTTTCAGAACTTCGGGGATAGATCAATACCCTCAACTTATTCTTATAAGCATTTTAAGTTGTCCAAAAAAACTTGTTTAGCATCCTTATCGTAATCAAACAATATTCATCTCCTTATTCTTTGCAATTTAAATTCTCTAATAAAGAAAATTCGCAAAATACTTTAGACTATATAAAATCCAACTCGGCATATTTTAAATCTATTGAGATTCGCACAAGTCTTTATTTACTAATGATTTCAAGGTCTAGCATGTTTTAAAGTCTTCTGAGACTAGCACAAACTAATCATCATTAATGTTAAGGGGAGAACGTAGAATTGAACACATTCTGATCGGGTCAAAATTAACTTTCTTATTCTCACCAACGGAAAACCTACAACGTGTAATATCACTCTATTTTTTATATCAATACTATATATATATTTAGTATATATATATATATATTATATATATATATATATATATATATATCTATATATATTTATATCTTCTTCTTTTGTTCTACTAATCAAGATCTATAAAAATTTAAATTTTTTTTATTTTTTGTGGAAACGGTGGTAGTGTAACAATAACAACTAAGCAGGCAACATCGTATTATAGATTCCCATCCTAAACCTAAAACGAACATTGTCCTCAATGTTTAAGGGGCTGGTTTCTAGAAATTCTAAGCCGTTTATGAATTATGCTAAAGATAATAGTGATTCGTTTTAAGATGAAAGGATATCGGATCTCCCTATACTAATTTCAAACACAGGATAGGGAAGTTCGAGTAGGAAAAGCGGTACACAAACAACGAACCTCGCGAGGCTTCGAAATTGTTGGTTCAATCCTACTAAAAAATCACAAGTACAAAAAAAACAAACACAAAGATCGAAAAGAATAGCCTCAAACACATACAAACACATATATTAATAGAACAATAGTAATGGAATAAGCATGGGGGTTGATTACCCAACGAAGCGGCTTGTTTTTGGTCACGAGTGCAAAGCTCGACCTCGATCCCTGAATTTAATTGTCCTTAGGGAGAGCAACACTTAGAACAAGAAAACTCCATTATTGAAAATGCCACAGGCTTATGAATCGTGACAAGCCGGGGTTGGTATTGTTAAAAAACAAAATGATCACTTAAGGAGAAGATCAAAGGTGAGGCCTCGGGATAGGTGAGAAATGGGAAAAAAAGTCCGAATGATAAATGTGAAGGAATCGTCATCTTCAACATTTTGGAGAAAAATAAAATTCACTTCCCCTTTGGTCTTCATTAAGCTCATTAAAATTATCCAAAAATCACGGGTGCATCGGGCTCAAATGTAAGCAAATCTCAAATCCAGTTGAGTGTTTCGGAGGATGTCGAGGATATGACGATTCAAAATGATTGATTCAAATTGGGAAGATCCAAAAGAGCGGTCATTTTGATTTTATCTAATGATAATCAACCCCTCCTGACCGGGCTCAATCTCAAAAAGAAATGAATCATACTTGGGAAGAGAGTTATTAGCATGAGTAGTGGTACTGCCACTTCTCGTCTCTTCCGTATGATCACTAAAAGTCTCGAATTCAAGTAAAGAGTTATCCGAAAAAGAGAAAGAAGTATCAGACTTCTCAAAGAATGAATTACTATCCGTGACGGAGATCGGGACTAAGGAAGGAGACTTGAGCACATGATCAGGAGTAGGGTTGTCATTCAAAGATTCGATGTTAGTAATAAGACGACTAATGTTCAACAATTTCTCACGAAGAATAACGTCTTGGATTTGAAGAATATCTTCTAAGTCAAACTTTTTCTCTTCTTGATCAACATCATTCACCTCCTCTAAGCTAACGTACTCGATGTCCTCAAAATCATTATCATCACTCGAAGTATCATCATCGTTTGAATCGGATAAAATCTTAGAATGATCATTCAAAGCATCAAAAGTGGAAGGATTTTCACAAACGGGCACATCACACGCATCGTCAGAAGTACCCTGGAACTCACTTAGGATTGGGACAAGGATCTCAACACTAAACTTTATTATTTTGTCCGATTCCGTTTCCGGAATAGTGTCAAGATGCTCGTCCCCCATTATGAGAGAGTTATCGGGCTTCTTGATCGGCAAGTCTGGTGTGATTGATTTAGGCTTTCTATATATAATAGTATACTCATCATTGTCATTGTCGTAGAAAATAGGACGATTCCAGCTTGGACAATTAATATATTCTGATAGCTCCTCACTAATATTTCGCACATATTCAAGGAGTTTACTCATCAATTCTTGAATATCCTCTTGTCGATATTGCTTGTCCGTCAAAGCATGCTTAATTTCACTAAATCTCTCCCAAGCTATCAATATAACCTTTGGTGTTACTCCAAAAGATATACGACTAAACTTCCTTAAAAAGGTATAAATGTCTTTCATTAACACTTCCACATCGTTGATCATAGAAAAATTTTCATGTGGAGTAAAACTTTGAGCTGCCGGCTTCTCCTGCTTTGGTTGAATTCCTTTAAGAATTTGCAAATCCTTCATAAGTTTAAGAAGCAATTCTTGCATAACTTCAGGTTGATTCTGCTTTTCTTCCATAGCTTGTTTTATTTTAAGAAATCTCTCCTCAGCTAGCAATAAAGTCATGCACTTTTCTTCAGGAGGTATATGATCAAACTCCTTTAAAAAGGCTTGAATGGTTTCCATTAAGTCTTCTCGAGCTTGCAAAATTTCTTTATTCGTCTCTTGAGGAGGATAATTAACGGGAAACTGCGGGGGTTGAAATTGGTCAAAACTAGAAAGATTAGAATTATAGAAATCTTGGTTCATCGGTTGACACTAAAAAGTCGCATGAGGGCCCTCACAGTTTTCACAACAAAGGTATTGTTGTGGAAAACTAGTTGAAGTTAGTGAAAAATTATTATCGAAGTTTTGATTGAAACACTGGTTCTGATTGTAAACAAACGGAACTTGGGGTAAACAATCGTAACCAAAATGAACATCATTTCCACATAACTCATAAATATTCGTCTCGTACCGGGGTTGTGGAGGGTAGTCGGAAAAATTTTGAGATTCATTAAAAGAGTTTGGATTTGGATTATAATCGAATGAATTTCCATCTCTTGAAGCACAAAATAAACAAAATCCTCCTCTTAACGGGCCTTCACACCCACAACAAGTGACTGGCTTTCCATCACCATAAGTGCAATTTAAACAAGTTCCAAGTAGAAGATTAACACCACACTGCGAACATGTACATATATAACAATAAAAGCCATCACATGGTTGTCCACATCCCGTACACTCACGTTGGTTAAATGACGTCATAAGAAAGAATTAAACAATTTAGAAGGTCAAGAAAAGAATTAAATAGATAAGAACAAAAAGAAGATTATTTTTGGGTTTTTAGGTGTTTTTTTAACAATATATTTTATTGAATAACTTAAACCTAATAATCAACACATTCACGGTAGCTCTTTAAAAGTATTTAATTTTCAAAGGTGAGCCGTATATCGCAAGTGACACAAAAGACAAGTTTTTGAAACTTTGGTTCGGGAACTTATTAATGGATAATACTTCAGTTGAAAGTATTATATGTTGGTGTTCTTTTACCAACTTGGTGATTTTTATTTCTTTTTATAAACAATGTTTTTATTTTTAATTTTTTTTTGTTTTTTTTATATACTAATAAAAGAAAATGAAAAATATTTTTGTATTTTTATATATTTTTATAAAGAAAATAACTTCACAAGGAAGGGTCTTCAAGGCTCGAACAAAAACAGTCTCGTAAAAATCGCTACACCTCTCCCCGGCAGCGGTGCCATTTTGATACCCGTCAAACGCGTGTCGTAATAATATATAGTATATCCCGTTAGATAAGACAATTACTTTAGGAAAATAATCAACACGGGTATCGTTTTCCTCGGCGAGAGGTGAATGGAAATCTACGTTCAAGTTGTAAATCGAGCTTGATTGTCATTCAAGTTTTTGGTTTTGGTTTTAAACTATTTTTATACTAAAAATTAAACTAATATTAATTCTAAGATTAAAAACTAAAAGATTAAACTAAAATTGATCTAAAAGATATAAATGACAAATATGCTTGCTAAGTGACGTGAAATGTTCCTTAAGTGCGGGCTTAGGTTTAATGAATTAAAATCCTTAGAAAACAAGTTTCAAGAAATTAAATGACAAGTAAAGTAAAATGCTTTTTAAAATAAATGACAAGTATTTAAATTGCATTAAAAGTAAATGACGGTATGTAAATTGGAAAATTCTAATGACTATTAATTTTTTATACCTTTTTAAAACCGCACTTAAATTCCAAATCACTAATCACTTAGCAAACACAAGTAAGACTACTCGTTAATCATAATAATAAAATGAGCAAAACAAAACATTTTTATACTAAGCTACACTAATATATTGAAAAGGAATAGAAAATGGAACCGAATTGACGACCCACAATTAAACGTAAACCACCCGATTTATTTAGCTAAAACAAATAATTAAATTCGGTCTAGCTAAATAAACCCTTAAGCTCCACGCCTCATGAGTTAACCGGTATCAAAAAACACACATAACAACCTACAAACTGTTAATTGAAATATAACAATTCATCATAGTTCCAACAAATCAGTTGTCTCTTTTTCCTAATCCAAGAACTAAAAAAAACAAAGAAGATCAAGACTAGGCCCACACTAATCCAACAAGTCCTAACAAATCAAATGTTACCCTTATGTGAATTCTATAA
>BQNB010068209.1:0-33918 GCA_026074375.1 Tanacetum coccineum
GGTTTTTTGTAGCGGCTGTGAGATCCATATTAAATAATTTTAATGCCCAATATGCTTTATGTTTGATCTCCACAGGTAGGTGACAAGCTTTTCCATAAACCAATCTGAAAGGGGTGCATCCAATGGGTGTTTTGTAGGCTGTTCTGAATGCCCATAATGCGTCATCCAGCTTTTCTGACCAATTCTTTGGGTTATAGCCAATTGATCTTTTCAGAATACGTTTTATAGCTATGTTGGTCACTTGAGTCTGTCCGTTGGTTTGAGGGTGATATGTAGTAGATAATTTATGAGTCACTCCGTATTTTTTCAAGGCTTTTTCTAATTGAGAGTTACAAAAATGCGTCCCCTGATCACTAATCAAAGCTTTAGGAACTTCGAATCTTGCAAATAGCCTTCTTAAAAACCTAATTACAACACGAGTATCGTTTGTAGGAAGAGTTTGAGCTTTGACTCATTTTGAGACGTAATCTACTGCTAATAATATATATGTATTCCCCTTTGAGTTCAGAAAGGGCCCTATAAAGTCCAGCCCCCATATGTCAAATACATCACATACTTGAATGTTGTTTTGTGGCATCTCACTTCTTGATGATATGTTTCCAGATCTCTGACATGCATCGCACCTCATCACATAATCTTTAGCATCTTTAAAAATGCTAGGCTAATAGAATCCAGATTCATAGACTTTCCTTCTAGTAATTGACGCACTATGATGTCCCCCAGTTGGTCCAGAATGACAATGTGCCAAGATTTCAAGGATTTCGCGCCCAACAACACAACTTCTCATTACATTGTTCGGGCACAGCTTGAATGCATACAGTTCGTCCCAAAAATAATACTTAACTTGAGAGAAAAATCTTCTTCTTTTTTTAGGTGTCCAATTTGGAGGTACAATCTTTCCAACAATATAGTTAACATAATCAGCATACCATGGTTCATCGTTATTGAGCTTGGCTTTTAATATCATAAGATGATCGTTGGGAAATTCATCAATTATTTCCTCCTCCGTGAAGGTTTCCAAATCTAGGTTCTCAAGTCTCGACAAATGATTTGCAGCTAAATTCTCTGCCCCTTTTTATCCTTAATCTCAATGTTAAATCCTTAGAGAAGTAGTACCCACCTAATAAGCCTTGTTTTCGCGTCCTCTTTGCTGAACAAATACTTTAAGGCAGAATGATCAGTGTAGACTATAGTTTTTGATAAGATAAGATATTGACAAAACTTTTCAAAAGAGAAAACAATTGCGAGAAGTTCTTTTTTAGTAGTGGTATGATGCTCTTGGGCATTATACAAAGTTTTGCTGGCATAATAAATTGGCTTGAATTTTCCATTAATTCGTTGCCCTAAAACAGCTCCAACAGCGAAGTCACTAGTGTACCATTTTTTAAAGGGACGTTGATAGGCGCGTATGGTAAGATTGTTCTTTCAAAATGTTAAAGCCTTTTTTTAATCTTAGAAAAATCAATTTTGCACTTTCATCAGAAGGATTGTCATTGGTTTAGAGATCAGAAAGATGTCTTTTATATCCTTCGGTTAAAATTCTACCAATGCCCTAAAAACTTCTAACCCTTTTACTTAGTTGGGTTTTTCTTGGTTAATTTAGCTATCCCATTGATTTTGGCTTGTCACTTCATTCCAGCTCCAGAATTTTTATGTCCTAAAACTATCCCTTCTTTTACCATAAAATGGCATTTTCCCTAATTTAGCACAAGGTTGGTTTCTTCACATCTAGCAAGCATTTTATCTAAATTAGCTAGACATCAATCAAAAGAGTGAACAAATACCGAGAAGTCGTCCATGAAAACTTCCATAAAGTCTTCCACCATGTCATGGAAAGGAAGTTGCCGTATGCATCTTTGTAAAAGTAAGTTGGAAGCATTCATAACCCAAACGACATTCATCGGTAAGCGTATGGTCCTATAC
Organism: Tanacetum coccineum; assembly: GCA_026074375.1. Lineage (NCBI taxonomy): Eukaryota > Viridiplantae > Streptophyta > Magnoliopsida > Asterales > Asteraceae > Tanacetum > Tanacetum coccineum. Next base: position 1,924 of record BQNB010068209.1, read on the forward strand.
AGGACAGGCTATTGTAGTCTTTTCTTGATCTGTTTCTCCAAAGTGTTGGTATTTTATTGGAATAATCCTAAAAATCATCAAGAAAACAGTTAGTATTCATTCCCACATTAAATTTCTAACATTTTGGTCAATAAAGGATGAGGAAATATGTCTTTTCAGATAGTTGCATCATTTAAGTTTACGGTAATCGATTCACACCCTCCATCTAGTACTATGCGGAGAAGGAATTAATTCATTAGAATTATCATTAAAAATCAGTCGTCCCTCCATTCTTGGGCAAAACGGTGTATAGGGCTAACCATGGATACCTGTCTAAAATTGGGTAAATTAGCCCAGAATCAAGTAGCTTCACAATTTCATATTTCACAACATCTTAGACTTTAGGATTTAGATGCCTTTGGGGTTGGATGGAACGCGTTTGTAGTCATCTTTATCAAAATCTTGTGGTCAGTATGGGTCGGTCCTATTTTCCTTGATGTCCGACACTTTCCAAGCAATTGCTCCTTTTTGTTTCTCCAATACTTGTAGAAGTGAAATTTTCTCTTTTTCGGACAAAAAGTAACCTTTTCTCCTTTTCGGATAATTTAGACGAGATGATTATAGGAAACTATTTATCGCCCTGCAGGTATGCATATTCGAGATGGTTAGGCAAACTCTTCAGCTCAGGTCTCTTTTCATCAATCTCGTTAGCACTAGCCAAATAAAGATGTTCAATTAACTCCATCAAGTCTTGATGTCCTCTGTTTAACTGAATATGGCGTATTAACAGAGTTGATACGCATTGTTAGACTTATTTTCTAAAGATTCATAGCTTTCTAGATCTGATTGATCAATTGATTTCTCTAGCCTCTAGAGTAAAAACAAATCAGACCTATCATTTGCCACTAATTCCTAAGCTTCTGTGTTGATTGTGTCGTCTAAGTCATCAATTCCATAGCATTCATCATCTTCAGCGGGCGGTTTCTTGATCGATTGATCTACGTCAAAAATTACTTCATCATCCCCTACCCGTAGCGTTATTTTTTTATTAAACACGTCTATCATAGCTCGAGCGGTTGCCAAAAATGGTCTTCCTAAAATTATAGGGACCCTAGAGTCTTCGGGCATATCCAAGATGATGAAATCTAGGGAAGGACGAATTTATCAACTTTTATGAGCACATTTTCACTTATTCCTCTTGGGTATTGGATAGACCTATCCGTAAGTTCTAAGCTCATTCTAGTAGCCTTTGGTTCTCCCAAACCTAATTTTTTATACATCGTATACGGCATCAAGCTTATGCTAGCCCCTAGGTCTGCTAACGCATTATTGATATGCAATTGGCCAATGTCACAAGCAATAGTAAAACTCCCTAGGTCTTTTTCTTTTGATGGAAGCTTGTTTAAGAATACGGCTGAGCATCTTTCGTTCATAGTGATCGTACAAGCTTCTTCGAGTCTGGCCTTGTTTGTCAGCAAAACTTTTAGAAATTTAGCGTATTTTGGCGTTTGAGATAGGGCTTCGATGAAAGGCAAATTGATGTGGAGTTGCTTTAGGTTTTCTAAGAACTTCCTTTGCTGAGCTTCTTCTTTTTCTTTTCTTAATCTTTGGGGAAAAGGGATCGATGGTGTTTGTTCCTCACTGGATGTTTGAATAACAGGCTCGTTGGTTGTCTAAGGTTGATTTTTGTCGAGGACTTCATTTGATTTAACTAGTTTATCGTGATTTACCACTAGAGGTTCTTTAGTATGTACGTTGGTGCTGTTAGTTTAAACATCATGAGTCGTCGTCTTTCCACCTCTAGTAGTTACTCCTTTAATTTCGCAATTTGTTATTAGAGTATTATTGATCACCTTTAACAACTCTTGTACCTCGAACCTGAGCTCACTTAATGAATTGTTCCTTTCTTTGAATAATATCTCGTTGGTTGTTCGGAATTCACAGATGAATGCCCTCATCTCTTTATGTTCTTGTTTTCCTTCGTTAATAAAATTGTATAACATTTCTTCCATAGTTAACCTTCTTTCTAGGTGGGTAAAATGATATGGACGAAGTCCGGATGCTGCTCCTGAAAAGTAAGACATGATTAAAAGTAAAGCTATTCTAGAAAAATAAACTTGCAAAGATATTTAAAACTGTTAACCAATACGCCGTATGCAAATAATTGAATACGTCATATTGCTAAACAGAATGGATACATTGTATTGGTTAAGAAGGTTGGATATGCCGTATTTAATAGAAGTGGATACTCCGTATCAGGTTATCGAGCAGAGTAGTGTATTTAGAAAACAATTAAACACACAAACAACTACACTAATAAACAATTAATCAAACAAATATACAAGAAAATATACAGAATTTTACACTAATCTAAACTGCACTAATCTTAAAGGTTAGATTAATCTAATGTTAAAAACCAAAATATCAAATAAAAATCAAGATTAAATTTTCACTCCCCAGCAGCGGCGCCAAAAACTTAGTGTGTCGTTGTGTGGTTGTAATTTATGTTTCAAGTTTTAAATTTATATTTTGCCGACTTAACCAAAAACAACACTTTAGCAGGCAGTGTACCCGGTAAGATGGGATTTTCGTGGTAAGTAGGGGGTCAATCACTAAGAGCGAGAAACAATCTTTTAATTTATTAATATATTAGTTATCTAAACTAAGTTAATTCAATTTTATGTTAAACCTATGCTAAACCTATGTTAATCCTAAATCTAACGGATAAGGGGGTTTTCAGCTTGAGAGACTGGCACGGGTTTTGTGGTGACTAAAATCAACTTAAGACACACAAACACACGCAAGTAAACTAATAGAAGATAAAAGAGAGGTTTAGCCAAATATAAGAAAACTGTATTAACCATTATTAATCCAATTAGAACGTTGGTTTGTTTATTTAGTGCAATGATTACTTATCTCGAGGCGGCATATTATTCTTAATACTTAAGCGGTACTTCTTCTTAAGACCGGGATATGAAGAATTCTGTCACAATTAAACGTATCCGCATAAAGTATCCTTATTTTTTGATTATAATCTATCTTAGGCATTAAATAAATGGTGATCTTGTTAAACCCTAACTCATAAAGACTTTACCCAATTACTTCTTAAAGGCAATTCATACACTAGTAGTTCACTAACCAAGTCTTTACCAATTAATTGAGAACATACTCGTTGATCCTAAAGGTCACCTGCCGGTCTAACTAAGCTTGCAATCTAAGGGTAAAGATAGGTTATTATTCATGATCCTATTGGTCTAGATCTTTAAGTCACTATATGGAGAGCCATCTTGGCATCTAGATTACTTGGTCCGTATCACTAGATCCAGTTGAATGATAGGTCGCATACAAAAGCATATAAACAAGTATAAACTGATAACATAAATAAGCAATCAACAATAAATTAAGCAATCGAGATAAACAAACCAAACATTTATATCTTCATAATAATGGCTAATACCCGAAGGTATTAACTTTCAAACGTCATAATCAATACAAAAGTAATAATTTAGCCAAGGTAAACTAACCGAGTTAACGAATGATTCCAAAAACTAAACAATTACAAGAGTATATGAGATTACAAGTTGTTTCCTATGGAATTAATTACATTGCAAGACCTCTTCTACTCTTCTTCTCTTCTAAAAATTGACTTTTATGGTTTAGGTATCGAATATATGATTTAGCACACTGAAAACCCGTTTTTAGGTTTTTTATTTATAAGGTCTGAAATTTGGTCGATACGGCGTATTGACTGAGGTTAATATGGCGTATCGGGGGTTTCTTGGAGTAGGGACCACCTTTTATATCTTCTAGAATATTTTATTACCATAACTTAAATACGGCGTATGGACCTTCTCTGGATACGGCGTATTGATCCTTGTTCCCTTGTGGTCTTTGGTGAAGTGCAGGAACATATACGCCGTATCTTCCTTGATGGATACGATGTATAGGATGTCAGAACAGTAATCTTCATATTTCTTTGTTTAAGCTCTAGAATGCGTGCCTTTTTGCTAATCTTTACCAAGTACTCCATAATTACTGAAATTCTCAAATACAAACGATTAAATAATAATTGTTTGCAACAATTATACAATATGGGTTATTTATATGGGATAAATGATGCTATAAAAGTAACGTTATTTGATGTCATCAATAATCTTCTTCAAAATCAACTACTAATAAGGATGAGTGACATAATATGGTTGTGGTGAATAAGAGTATGAAGGAATTGCATGAGATTGTAATGAATGAGCAATTAGTGCTAATGGATCATGGTTCTTTGCAGCTCTCTTTGCCTTAGATGCTTGGACATGTGGCTTGAATCGTAGTAAGGTATCATATAAGAATCATACTCGACATCACTCAAATCTTTGTTTTGACGAGTCAGTGTAACATATTTTCTCTACTCAGGTTGCAAAGAATTAAGAAACTAGGTGTTGATGGATACTTTTATAGGACGAACATCATTACGATCCATAACATTCGCAAGTGTTGACAACCTTTCATACACAGATTCTAATGATTCTCCTTCCTTTGCATCAAATTTGTCAAATTCATTCATGAGTCGTAAGTGTATCACATGTTTGTTCTTTTCTGAACCATACATCAACCTTCTAATTCATTCCTACATTTTTTGAGCATCTTTTCAAGCATCCACTAAATTATAGATGTCATTTAGTAGTACTTGAAGAATATAATTCATGACTCTAACATCAGCAGAGTAATGTTTGTTATTAGCTTTAGTCATTTTAGACAATGGTTCAGTTTTATCTTTATCTGGATCATCCAGATCAGTAATCATTAGCCTTATATAAGGTCCTTTTGTAATTGAGTACCACATCCATTCCCTATCTTCCCTTTATATCTAAAAACCACCTAAACTGACTTTCTCATGGTATATAATTTCCTTTCTCAAGGATTGGAGGTCTATCAATAGCTCCTGATTCAGCAAGAGTTTGTTGATTTGAAGAAGACATGTTTTGAATCAAACAATGAATACAATGCAAACTTGGATCAGTTTAGAGATAAAGTCTTGCAATCATGAGATCAAAGAGCACTAACAACGAAGCTTATACTACAATAAAACCAATATGAAACCTTGTCTTGTACACAAAGAATAAGTAACAAGAAGCCTTTATACGTAAGCTTAATTTCCGAAAGTAAGAAGATCCAAAACCTCTGAAACTGAGATACGAAACCTTCAAAGTCAAAAACTAAATTAGGAAACCTTCAATTAGGAAAGATGTGTTATGAAACCTATGTTTACGAAACCAAGTCTAACGAAACCAAGTCTTACGAAGCCTCTGTTACTGATCTTTCAACCTATATCGTTATGCATATACAATCAAAGTTGATGAACAAAGTTGATAAGATAAGATACGTTAGGATTTCAACACAAGCTTAAGATTAACAAGATCGTAATAACACCTAATGCTTATTTATTATATTAACATCACCAAGTAATCATAAGAGGTTTAGCCTCTCATAGCTACGGAATTCATAATAACAAAGTGAAATAGGGAAATGAGATACATACGAGATTCAAATGGGTTAAGGATCACAATGAAACCCAATTACAAGTATTGAAACTTATTAAACTGAATTTTACTTAAATACTATATAAACCTTCTTCGTTCTTCGCCAGAATTTCATGATAAACTCCAGGTATTGAGAGAGATTTGTGTGTAAGATATCTTGAGTTGTGAGATTTTGTATCAAATGGCTTAGAAATCCCCTCTATTTATAGGTTGGGTGAGGCCTGAAGTGCAGCACACAAAATAGTATGAGCGGCGTACTTCAACCTAAGTTGGTTAAATCTTCATTAATGCATAGAGCAAGTGCGGCGCACATTCTGGGAAAACCGGCGCACATTGTGTATTAACTGACTTCATTTATTTCGTTGATAAGTACAACGTACAAAATAATATGTGTGGCGCACTTCTTTAATTTTTGTAATTTATTATTTCTTTTCTTCTGACTTTGCTGTTGGGAATTCTAGATTTTATGATACAAAAGAAACAAGTAATGAAACAAAAGGACTAAAATGAAAAGAAGAATTCTGCATAAAGATGAAGATTCTGAAAGATCTTCTTATTCATATAGAAGATATAGAAGATAATATTAAAAGTTAGGAAGATATTATTTGTTCTTATTCTTTGTAAAAGTCTGATGTCTCTATTATATAAAGAGACATAGGAGTGTAAGTTTAGGTGTGTCAATGTGTGTGTACACCAAACTGTAAAAGATGTAGACGTCTATTGTGTGTTGTGTAGCCCCAAGTATCTTTGATCCTTGTTACTAGTTAGAGTAACCGATCTATACTGATCATATAGTATTTGGGGTTGGTAGAAACGTATGATAATAAAACCTTGTTACAATAACAATGACTCTTTATTTTGAATATTCCGCCTTTGTTATTGTTCATCCTGGATTAGTTCTAATCAAACTAGAGCTATAAACGATCCTAAGAACTATCACGTGTTTTAGTTCTATCAGGTGGTATCAGAGCCTCATGGCTCCTGATCTAGGATTATTCAAGGTTTAAAGATGAAGGTTGTTCGAAGTTTTCTGGTTAATTTTTTGTTTTTGGTTAAAAGGCGTATTTGTAATATTAGAGTTTGTTTCTAAACCCTAATTTGTTAAAACAGAAGTATTGAAGAATAGGTTTTCAATAACAAGGTGTATGAAGATGAAGCGTTTTTAGGTTTTCTGCTTGTGCTATAAAGAAGTGATATTCAGAGATATTAGGGTTTCCTTACCCTAATTTGGTCTTCAGAAAATAATGGTTTATACTGTTGTAGATTTGTGCTTTCATGATTATTCGTTTGCTGTTTGAAGACTCATGGTTCTCGAATTCAAGAAGAAGTTTTTGGAGTCAACAGCAGATTATCGACAAGAAGGAAAAGGTTGGTTTGAAACTCTACTATTTTGAAAGATGTATCTGTTGTTCATTCAGCATGTCGTGGTTCTTAGGGTTTCTGATATGATTCTGAAGTCGTGGCGAGAACGTCAAAAATTATCGTGGGCAGCAAGAGTTTCTGGTAGCAAATCGTCTTGAATTTCATTACTTCTGATTTGTGATGGATGTACTTATTAGTGCTGCTAATGTTCCTTGTTGCTGCCAGTTTAATCAGTAGTAAGTTAAGTGTTAATGGTGCTTGTTATTTTATGGAGTTACTATTGCTGGTTCGTGTTTTTAGTACTGCTAGGCTTAAAATGAAGATACTACTATTAGCGTTGGTTTCTGCTGCTAGAGTAGTTTTATCATAGTTACTACTGTTAGTATCAGTTTCTACTGCTAGCTTTAAATAGCAGTTTATGCTACTGGGTTTGTTCCTAGTAGATAATACTACTTGGGCTTATTGTTTATACTGCTAGCTATGTCCGATATAGGACAAGACACATGTTTGGATCTCGGACAGAATTGATTTTTGAAGAAAATGGCTCATTTTGAATTTATTGAAGATGTGATTACGAAGAAGATTATTTATGACTTATTTGACGATGAAGTGGAATTACTCAGGTTTGTGTTCTTATCATACCTTTTAGCAGGAGGTAACTTGTTTGTTCTTAGAAATGATGTGACGAAGACTTGTCAAAATCTAGCAAAGGTGTGTGATTTACAAACTTATGGTGCTCAATGCGCACATTTGCTATCACTTGTTATGTGTCTTATAGAAGATGAGGATTTTTGTCAAGAGGTTGCGATCTACTTATATTTCACATATTTATTTATAAGTTTGACGTCATGTAGATAGTACAAGATATAAGACACAAGTTTGGGTCGTTCTACTTCAGCATCAAGTTCGTAATACTTAGTTTTCTTCATCAATAATCATTACATAGAGCCTACAGAATTGAAGATTCAAGAGATGGTTAACATATGGGTTTCAGGGGAAGCTTATTGACAAAATGTTTAACCATCAGGATATGTTCATGCACCACTTGAGGTGAAAAGTTTCATTACTACTGCTATTTAATTATTACTACTGCTAGTTTAAGTTTCTATTGTCTTGAATTCATTATTCTTATTATGCGTCATGGAGGGTAATTTGAGACATTGGAAGGCTGGATTAGTAGTGTAGTATATGATTTGTAGTTGTAAAGATTCAGGTTGTTGATCTTTACAAGACCCCTATTGGATTATGACAAAAAGGAGAAGAAGATTATAGAGATATGATTTGCAGCTTATTATGTGTGGTGATATGAGCAGGTTACAAAGGAAATCTAAATTAAGGGGAAGTTTTTATTTCATTCCGAGAGATCCATGATCTCAACTTTAAGGGAAGCTTTGATTAAATGCTTTATGATGAAGTTCGTACAAGAAAATGTTTGTTTTGTCATCATCAAATAGGGGAAGATTGTTGGGAATTCTAGATTTGATGATACAAAAGAAACAAGTAATGAAACGAAAGGACTAAAACGAAAAGAAGAATTCTGCATAAAGATGAAGATTCTAAAAGATCTCCTTATTCATATAGAATATAATATTAAAAGTTAAGAAGATATTATTTGTTCTTGTCCTTTGTAAAAGTCTGATGTCTCTATTATATAAAGAGACATGGGCATGTAAGTTTAGATGTGTCAATGTGTGTGTACACCAAACTGTAAAAGATGTAGACGTCTATTATGTGTTGTGTAGCCCCAAGGATCTTTGATCCCTGTTACTAGCTAAAGTAACCGATCTATACTGATCATATAGTATTTGGGGTTGGTAGGAACGTATGATAATAAAACCTTGTTACAATAACAATGATTCTTTATTTTGAATATTCCGCCTTTTTTATTGTTCATCCTAGATTAGTTCTAATCAAACTAGAGCTATAAACGATCCTAAGAACTATCACGTGTTTTAGTTCTATCATTTGCTTCCGGTGAGCGTAAACACTTGTAATTCGAACATTTTGAGCATGGACAATCTTCAAGTGATCCTGCACATATTTCATGCTATTAAGTATCAAAGTTCACGAGAAATGATGAGATATATACAAATAACGCCACCTAAAATATGTATAATTAAGGCGTTATCAAATCCCTCCACACTTAGCTATTGCTTTCCCTCAAGCAATCAAAGTGAGAAAACAAGATTCATCTATCGTGGACATGGAGAAATTATCTATGTACAAGAGTTTACTAAGCATAGACATATAACTAAGCACCTCACATAGGGAATGTGTTTGTTTTTAAATTCACTCATATAGGGTTTATAAATGTGAAGTAACTTAAATTTTGAACAGACATAATCTAAATAGCTACCATAGGCTTGTACAAGACACAAAAACATGCCCGTTGTGGCATGAGCACCTAGACAAAATCTTAAAGAGGCAAAACATGATAATGATGTGGGTGAATGTAGGATTCATAGAGATATCATGTGCCAAACAGAGCCTTATAAAAACTTTATAACTTTTTTAACACCAAATGCTTAACTAAGGCTGGCACAAAACTTTGACTTTTGAGCACATTGATCATTTTGATACTTGGGATACTTTGGTAATTTAAGCACAAAAAGTGAGTGTTGTAGATAATGTGATTCCTTGGGGATTTTATTTTACCTCTTATCATACGATATTGCCTATAAATTAACCTCACTGCGGTCTAGTAAATGATGATCAAGCACAAGTTCTAAAGCTACTAAATTATCGGCACTCTCATAAAATATGCAAAAAGATATGCATTAAGGCTAGAATATACCTCACAATTTAGTAGACTGATTTTTGTGCTAGTTATGATGTCAATCCGGGTAGGATTTACCTTACTAAGTGTATACATTTTTTATTTTTGAAAGAAAGCATGTATATTAGTTTTTTTTATAAAATATCAGTTAAAACATGGCCAGATTACAGGGCAAACATGGAGAGAAATGATATTTTTTTATTTGGCTTCCCCTCCACACTTAAGTTGAACATTGCCCTCAATGTGAGAACTGATAAATATAGAAAATAAGGTAAATTAAGGGAAAACGGTACTTCCCGGGGCATAAAATGATATAGCTGAGAGTGAGCTATCCAAGAGCGAATGTCATAATTTTCTGATTTTTTGTAATATTACCTGCAAAAGTGAACAAACAAAACATATAAAAATAAAAATATTTTTCTGTTTTTTTAGAGGGGGGACTCCTCTACATTAAGATAAAGCACTGGTTTCCTCTCGAGAAGCGCTTAATATTAAGAGAGTCATTAGCTAGACTCGTACTTTGATGTTTCATTCTTTGGGAAAGAAATGAGTTAGTTCTTCCCTTCGGTCAGTGTATTCATCTTCTTTGTGATAGAGCATGAGAGGATGGCCGTTTATAATAAACGTTTTGCTATCTTTACCATAGAGTACAACATATCCGGATGGATATTAATGTTTCACCACATATGATCCAAGCCATTGAAATCTGAGTTCGGTTGTTTGAATTTATACTTAGAATGAAATAACAGTACTTTGTTTCCGTGTTTAAACTCTTTTCTCATTTTAAGTTTTCTATCATGCCAAACTTTGGTTCTTGCTTTGTATAGACGAGAGTTTTCATATTCTTGATGTCGAAATTCGTCTAACTCGTGTAACTGGAACATTCTTTTCTTACCAGCAGCGATGAGATCGGGATTATAGTTTTTAAGTGCCCAGTATGCACGGTGTTCTATTTCGAACGGTAGGTGGCAGATTTTACCGTATAAGAGTTTATAGGGTGTAGTTCCGGTTGGTGATTTGTAAGCGGTTCCAAAAGCCCACAGAGCATCATCTAATTTTCTTGACCAAATAGCAAGATTGTCTTTTCCTGTTTTTAAGGATTCTTTTGAGGGCTCTGTTTGTATATTCAACTTGTCCACTCGTTTGAGGATGATATGATGTAGAGAAATGGTGGGTAACTCCATACCTTTTCATGGTTTTTCCATTATTTTGTTGTAGAAATGAGTACCTTGATCGCTTATGAGAGCTTTAGACATACCGAAATGGCAGAATAGTTTTTTCAGAAATGAAATAACAACTCTAGCATTGTTAGTTGGTAAAGCTTGAGCTTCAGCCTATTTGGAAACATAGTCGACAGTGACTAAGATGTATTCAAATTTATAAGATTTCGGGAAAGGTGCCATAAAGTTAATACCCCAGACGTCAACAAATTTGCACACTTAAATGCTATTTAAGGGCATCTTATCACGTTTGAATATATTTCCTATTTTCTGAAAAGCTTCACAAAAGCAAACAAGAGTATGATCTTCTTTGATAATTGTCGCCTAGTAAAAGCCTGAGTCTAAGACTTTTTTAGTTGTGGTGGTTGGTCCATAATGTCCACTGGTAGGTCCGTAATGACATTGATCTAAAATGATACGAGTTTCTGGTCCTGAGACACAACGTCTGATCATACCGTCTGAACATACTTTGAAAATATAGGGATCTTCCCAAAAGTAGTTTTTGAGGTCAGAGAAGAATTTATTCTTTTGTTGGTACGTCATCCCTTTAGGTATAATACCACCTACCAAATAGTTTGCAAAGTCTGCGAACCATGGTATGTCTCTGGTGGTTATTTCCATAAGAGTTTCGCCATGAAAGTTATCGTCGACATCACTGTCGTCACTTGTCTCATCATTTTCAATCTGAGATAAGTGGTCGGTGGCAACATGTTTTGTACCTTTTTTGTCTTTTATTTCGATATCAAATTCTTACAATAGCAGTATTCATCGTATAAGACGTGGCTTAGAATCTTGTTTTTTAAAGAGGTGCCTTAGAGGTGAGTGATTGGTATATATAACAGTTTTGGATAATATCAGATAGGGTCGGAATTTGTCGAATGCAAAGACTACAGCCATTAGTTCTTTTTCAGTAACGGTATATTTTTGTTGAGCTGCAATAAGAGTTTTGCTTGCAAAATGGATGGGGTAAAAGTGTTTACCATCTTTTTAACCTAAGACTGCTCCAACTGTGAATTTACTTGCATCACACATAAGCTCGAATGGAAGATTCCAATTCGGGCTCACGATCACAGGAGTACATGTAAGTTTTTCTTTTAATGAGTTGAATGCTTTGTGACATTCATCACTGAATTCAAATGGAGTATCTTTTTCAAGCAACTTGGTTAAAGGACGGGCAATTTTTAAGAAGTCTTTGATGAAACGTTGGTAGAAACTAGCATGTCCTAGAAAACTTCTAATGACTTTGACATTAGTAGGGGTGGAAGCTTAGAAATTATGTCGATTTTGGCTTTGTCAACTTCAAGGCCTGCACCGGACACTTTGTGTCCAAGCACAATTTCGTCTTTAACCATGAAGTGACATTTTTCCTAGTTAAAGACAAGATTTGCATCTTTGCAACGTTGAAGCATTTTATCCAGATTGTGAAGATAGTTATCGAAGGAGTTTCTAAAGACGGAGAAGTCTTCCATGACTACTTCTACCGATTCTTCGACCATGTCATGAAAAATAGCCAACATGCACCTTTGGAAAGTAGCAGGAGCATTACATAAGCCGAAAGGCATTCACCTGTAAGTGTATGTTCCGAAAGGACATGTGAATGTTGTTTTTTCTTGATCCATGGGGTCGATTGGTATTTGAAAATATCTAGAAAAACCATCAAGGAAATAGAAGTATTTATTTCATGTGAGTCTTTCCAGCATTTGATGCATGAATGGCAATGGAAAATGGTCTTTTGTGGTTGCTTCATTGAGTTTACAATAATGGATGCATACTCACCAACCCGTAATGGTTCTTGTTACAACAAGTTCATCTTTTTCGTTTGTGACTACTATAATACCACCTTTCTTTGGTATACAGTGGATAGGGCTTACCCAAGGGCTATCGGCAATTGGATATATAATTCAGCTATCGAGAAGTTTTACGATTTCTTTTTTAACTACTTCTTGCATGTTTGGATTTAATCTTCTTTGTTTTTGAACAAATGTCTTCTTGTCATCGAAGAGTTGTATTTTATGTTTACAAAAAGACGGACAGATTCAAAGAATGTCTGTTTTTTCCTAGCAAAGGCTTGCTTGTGTCATTTTAAAATAGATACGAGCTTACTTTTGTTATGTTCAGAAAGCTGAGATGATATGATTACCGGAAGAAAAGTGAGTTCTTCCAAGAATACATATTCTAGGTGATCAGGAAGAGGTTGCAGTTCAAGATCCAAAGGAGGTTCTTCAAGAGATGTCTTGATTTTATAATCGGTGTTAAAGGTGATTTTTTTAAATGTCGGTTCTTTTTTATCTGACTTAGATTCAGTGTTTTCTTCAATGTTCATTGTCATGAATTCATCAAATTCAGCAAAGATTTTATCTTCGAGAAGAGTTCCCTCGATGGAATAAAGCATTTTACTACCTTCATCGAGAAGAGCTTTAAAATATTCTTCTAAGATTTCATCGATTACATCAATGCTAAAACATGTATCATCGTTTGAATAGGAATGTTTTATTGCAGAATCGATTGAGAAAGTCATACGTTCAGTACCAACTCCAAGATTGAATTGTTTTTGTTTTACTCGAATTATTGCATCGGTAGTATGAAGAAATGGTCTCCTTAAGATAAAAGGAACTTCACTATCTTCTTCCATTTCGAGAATAACAAAATCCACAAGAAAAATGAATTCACCAACTTCAACGAACATATTTTCAGCTATTCCAATAGGATATTGGAATGATCGGTCGGCTAATCTTACGCTCATTTTAGTAGGTTTAAGAGTTTTAAGAGATAGTTTCGCATATAGAGAATACGGCATGAGATTAATGCTAGCACCAAGTCCGGCTAAAGCATTGCATGATAAAATTTTGCTTAAAGTGCAAGGAATAAGGAAACTTTTGGGGTCTTCGAGTTTATGTGGAACTTTGTTTTGGATCATAGCGGAACTTTTATCGCTCATGAAAGCATATGAGATTTGTTCAAGCTTATGCTTATTGCTAACGAGTTCTTTCAGAAATTTACCATAATTCGGCATTCCTGCTAAGACATCGACAAGAGGTACACTAATTCGAACGGCTCAAATTATATCAAGGAATTTACCATATTGGGCTTCCATTTTCTCTTTTATAAGTCGTTAAGGATATGGAATTTTTGGTTTATAAGGTTTAGGAATTGAAGTTTCTTTGATTGCTTTTTGAGTTTGATTTTTAAGTTGAGGTGTATATTCTTCTTCTTCATCTTCACTATCAAAATTGATAGGAGTTTTAGAATCATTTTGTTGATCATTTGGGTTGGTATGTGGGTCATAGGATTTACCACTCCATGTAAATACGAAATTTACATGCTGGTTTTGAGCTTACAGTGGTTGGTATGGTTTAGATGAGCTACCTTTTGGGTTTGGTTGAGTACTACTAGGAAGAGATCCAGAAGGTCGACCAGATTGCTTGTTAGCGAATATGTCGAATTTGCTTCTAAATTTTGAATCGAGGCTTGATGATTTTTAGTAGTTGTTTCGAGTTTGGTTTTGAGGTCCATAAATGTTTCTTTGACAAAAGCATTGGTGGATTGTTGAGCTTTTATGAAATCGCTTAATTATTTTTGGATATCATAAGGTTTATCATTAGAATTTGATTGATAGTTGTCTTAATTATAATTGCTTCTTCCGCTTAAACGTCAATTATCGCGATTTGAGTCACGATCGCGGTAATGATTATAAAAACGTCTACGACGGAAAGTTTGCATGAATTTTGCTTCTTCTTCAAGAGACATAGGTGTGTCATCATCGTTACAATCTGTGGTTGAGTGATTTCCTCCACAATAATTGCATTTGGAACGAGATTGAAATTCTTTATACTGAGCATCCATTTTCATGGTCATGGCATCCATTCTTGCCATAATTTTTTCAGTATCAGAATTACTACTACCTTCATCGGCGAAAGCAACGATTTTCTTGAGAGATGGTTTAAATTTTTTATTATTAGCCCAATCAAGCTTGAGTAAGACTTTGTATTCTAGAAGTTGATAAGCTTGGTTTGGTGTTTTATAAAGGAAAATATCATCAGCTGTGGCATTTAGAGCTTCTTGGGTTATTTCGTTGAGGCCGTGATAAAAGATTTATGATATTTCCTTTGGATAGATTATGACTGTGGCAGTTTATGATCATTTCTTTCATACAGAGCTAAGCATCAGTTAGAGTTTCATTTTCATGTTGGGAGAAGGCTCGGATTTCTCCTAGGAGTCGATCGAATAGAGTTAGGGGAAAGAATCGGCTAATAAAGGCGGTTCAAAGTTCATTCCATATTTCAATAGTTCCTTCATTGAGTTCATCCAACCAGGTTTTTACTTCACCCGTGAGTAATAGGGAAAACATCATTAGGTAGACGGCTTCATTTTTGGTGTCTCTGTATTTAAACATGTCACATATTCCGAGGAATTCGTAAATGTGTTTATGTGGATCCATTTTAATTCTACCATCAAATTGGAGTTCTTTGAAGAGATTCATGTGGTTACCTTTAATGGCGAATTCATTTGCGGTTTCAGGAATGGTGATTGCTGAACCGAGAGTCGAAGCGACAACACTGTCGGTATCCCACATGGGTTCATCATCCATAGGATTGTAGTTTTCAAGAATTTCAAGAAAGTGACGAAAATAGTTAATGTCAAGAATGGGTGGATATATTATTCTTGGGTGTTTGGGTCGTTCATCTCTTCGTTCGAAAAGGACTCTCATGTTTTGTCGACGAAGTCTACGATTCAGGGTTTGTTCTGATTCAGCTAGAGGCTCAATAAATTCATAATTGGACGCACGTGTATGCATCCAAGGAGAAATATTTAAGAATGGATTTTTGAGAACGTTTTAGGAAAAACGTTATGGCTACAGAAAGTGTAGTGCACTTTCTGCAACGAAAGTTACAGAAAGCAAACAGAATGATTTTTAGAGGAAAAAGCGATTAATTTCTGTTTTAAATTGACAAGAAATGATTACAGAACATTTTAAAATCCTCGAAAACGGCGCCAAAAACTTTGATGTGTTTCAAAAGCTTTAAATTTATAAGACTAGAATTATCGGTTAATTATAAAGAAACACACGGGAAAAGTATAACCCCCGTATGTAGTATAGATTTAGGGTAAGACCAAGTCGTCCACAGGGATTTGATTATGTTCGTAAAATCACAAGTTTTAAGACAAAATTTAACAACTTTTTCAAATGAGATATGATTGAAAATGGATTCGATAATAAAAGAGAATGACTACTCGGATAGTTCATATAATTCCTAATCAATGGTAATGATAACAATCTTAGATTTTAGGACTTAACTTATAAAAAGGTTTTCTCGTCAAAAAACGTTTTCACAAATTAATTGTTTTAACTTAAGACTTATATCAGTTAACTTAATAAGATGTGTCACTCTGATGACATCAAATAACGCCTATTTTATAGAATCATTTATCCTATGTAATTAACCCATTTTGTATAATTATTGCAAAGAATTATTACTTAATCATTCATATTTGAGAATTTCAGTAATTATGGAGTACTTGGTGAAGTTATGCTAAAAGGCACGCATTTTGGAGCATAAACGAAAAGTTTGAGAAAGTCTACTGATCTAACAGAAAATATGTCGTATTATTCTAGACCTATACGACGTATCCAAGACTTTGACGAATCAAAAGACCATTGCCTGACTTTGAAGAATACGCCGTATCTACATCAACGATACACCATATATAATAATTTGGTCAACGAAGAAGAATCAACTGGTTTTACCTCAATACGCCGTATCCATCAAGAAGATACGGCGTATCCATGCCTACACTTTACAAATAACCACAAAGGATTAGAAATCCAATACGCCGTATCCAGGAGACATCAATACGCTGTATTTACAATATAGTAATAAAATATTTTGGAAGATATCAAACGTGGTCCTTACTCCAAGAAATTCCTAATACGCCGTATCCCACATTGCTCGATACGGTGTATTGACGAGTTTCCAGACTCTATAAATAGATGATCCTAAACTCAATTTTAGGTATGCAAGTGAATCCCTAAACCACCAAGTCGACCAAGGGATGAATAAAGAAGTCTAGAAGGTCAAAAAAGAGTCTTAAGATCATAGGAAAACTCTTGTAATCTTCGCGCAACTGAATACACGTTCGATTAAGGTTTCTTTATTTTAATTGTTGGGAATAAAAGGATTCTTAACTGTTACTATTGCTAGTTCAAGTTACAACTGCTGGTTGGAGTTACTGTTGCTGCTCAAGATTGAAGAAAAAGTTCTAAGTCATTACTAATGCTAGTATAATATTAGTACTGCCAGTACAAAATATTACTATTGCTAGAAGAGTTTCTGTTGTTACACTTAGTTAGTACTGTTAGTCTGTTTTAGTACTACTAAAGAGATATGTATGAGATATTTTAGGAAAAGATATGTATGAGTATAAAACGTGTTGTAAGCCCATTAGGGTTTCTTTTTGTATAAAATGAGACCCTAGAGCAGGTAGTTCATATATCTCATTCTTCATATTTAGTCATATATAGCTTCAAGGTTTTGTATAACCCTAATACTATCAAGAGTGTTCGTATTAATATATTAAGGCTTAAAGTTTGGTATTATACAATCTTGTTTGTTACTGTTTTATTACTTATTCTTCTTATTATCATAGACTTGATTCCGCATAGTCTTTGATATATTTAATCAAAGTTTCTACCATAGTTGTCTTGGATTTATTCAATACAACTAAGCTTTTTACAAGCTAAGCAAAATCTATTCAAGTGGGATCAACAAGTGGTATCCGAGCATATTGAGAAACTTTGAATAAGAAGAACCATTCTACACAAAAGATCTACTTGTTTCAAGAAAATATAGAGTCAATATCTGCACAAGTAGTTGCTGCTGCAAAACTTCCAGTGCTCAATCCAAATGAATTTGATCTTTAGAAGATGAGAATCGAACAGTACTTCTTAATGACTGATTATGCTCTTTGGGAAGTAATCTTAAATGGTGATTCAACTCTACCAACAAGAACTGTTGATGGTGTTGAGACAGTAATACCTCCTACTATTGTAAAACAGAAGCTAGCAAGGAAGAGTGAGTTAAAGGCAAGAGGCACTTTGTTGATGGCTCTCCCTAATGAACATCAACTAAAATTTAACACCTACAAAGATGCCAAGACTCTGATAGAAGCTATAGAGAAGAGGTTTGGAGGTAATAAGGAGTGAAAGAAAGTACAAAAAACACTTCTTAAACAGCAGTATGAGAATTTCAATGGAAATAGCTCAGAAGGACTTGACCAGGTCTATAATAGGCTGCAAAAGCTTATCAGTCAGCTAGAGATTCATGGAGAAACTATTTCTCAAGAAGATGTAAATCTGAAGTTATTAAGAATTCTGCCATCTGAGTGGAAGACTCATACCTTGATTTGGAGGAACAAACCTGATTTAGAAGATCTAAGCATGGATGACTTGTACAACAATCTAAAGATTTATGAAGCTGAAGTCATGGGGTCATATAGTACAAGCCAAAACACACAAAACGTAGCTTTTGTGTCTTTCAATAGCACTGGCAGCACAAATGAAGCAGTTAAAACTGCTCATTGTGTTTCTGCTGCTAACTTAAAGGCTAATGCTTCAACATTACCTAATGTTGATAGTCTGAGTGATGTTGTGATCTACTCCTTCTTTGCTAGTCAGTCTAATGGTTCACAATTAGACAATGAAGACCTAAAGCAAATTAATCCTATTGATTTAGAGGAAATGGACTTGAAGTGGTAGATGGCAATGCTGATAATGAGAGCAATGAGATTTCTCAAGAAGACACGGAGGAATCTAGGTGATAATAGGACCGATACCATTGGCTTTGACAAGACCAATGTGGAATGCTATAATTGCCACAGAATAGGTCATTTTTCTAGGGAATGCAGGGCACTTAAGAATCAAGACAGTAGAAATAGGGAGACAACAAGAAGGATTGTGCCAATTGAGGAATCTACTTCAAATGCTTTAGTATCTCAGTGTGATGGATTTGGGTATGACTAGAGTGACTAGGCTGAAGAATGACCTACCAATTTTGCACTTATGGCCTATACTTCTTCAAGTTCTTCAAGCTCAGACACTGAGGTATCAACTTGTTCTAAAGCATGTTTAAAATCTTATGAAACTCTCAAAGAAAATTATGATAATCTGACAAAAGATTTTAATAAGTCTCAATTAAATGTAGGAGCTTATAAAGCAGGTCTAGAATCTGTAGAGGCTAGACTAGATGTGTATAAAAAAATAAGGCTATTTTTGAAGAGGACATAAGGATTTTAAAACTTGATATTATGTTGAGAGATAATGCACTAACAGAGCTTAGAAAGAAATTTAAAAAAGCTAAAAAAGAAAGAGATGATTTAAAACTTACCTTAGAAAAGTTTGAAAATTCATCTAAGAATCTAAGCAAACTATTAGATAGTCAAATATGTGATAAGTTCAAGTCTGGTGTGGGGTATGATAGTCAAGTGTTTGATAGTCAAATATTTGATAGTCAGGTGAATGATAGGAACAAAACAGGTGAAGGGTATCATATTGTTCCCCCTCCCTATACTGGGAACTTCATGCCCCCTAAACCGGATTTGGTACATGCTGATAAGGATGAGTATGTATTTAGTAAGTCAGTAACTAGTGAACCTGCAGCTGCAACTATTGAAGTTAAGACTAGTGAGTCAAGACCTAAGTCTGTTAGTGAACCACTTATTGAAGACTGGGTATCTAACAGTGAGAATGAGAATGAGACTGAGTCTAAGTCTAGATAGAGAAAACCTAGTATTGCTAAAGTAGAATTTGTTAAATCTTCTAAGCATGTGAAATCACTTAGGGAGTCTGTTGTAACACCCCCAAATCTGGGTGGTAGCAGAATATTGAATATCCGAGGGCGTTACTTCATAGATCAATAGCATAAGATATGAGAACGACAACTAAACGTGTCGTTTTAAAAAGATACATTGGATTAACAAAATACTTGTTCATTACATAAGCTCATGGCTTCAAATTGTTCGACAGTATAAGTAAAGATTTCGGTTTATAACAAATGTTCCCAAAATGTAATACGCCCCAAATCTTTAGTACTGACTCTCCAAAGAGTGACCCCCAATGTATCTTGGAACCTCGTGCCTTATTGACCTGAGAAAAACATGCTTAAAACGTCAACATAAAGTTGGTGAATTCATAGGTTTATGTAAATCGATTGAAGGACCGCAAGATTTCCATGTGTATGATTAAGCAACAAATGCAAACATCATAAAAAGTAATTACGTTTTCCTAAGCTCATGACACTGAAGCTCGACATGTATGAATGCAATAAATTACCAATAATGCCCATGAATGATGTTCTAACCCGCAACATCCCAAATCCGACATGGTATAAGTTTGTTGTCCAGCAACCCGGCACAGTGAGCGCTACTCACCCAAATGGGGATGTCAATCCCAAATAGATCTATTTATAACATTCGCGCTCACAATTTAGTAATTGACAGTTCATGATAAGGGCTCAGTGGGTTATCGCTACTTAGGCAAACACGTAATCATAGTATAAAATGTACACTTGCGTCCAATTTGTAAAACAAAGCATGTTCTCACCCCAAAGATGTAAATCATTTAAATAATTGTAAAACATGGGGCTATGAACTCACCTTAGTAGGGTAGTTCCCCATGTGAATGGATAAATAGTATACCAAGTATGGCAATGATCGCACCGTCAAATACCTAAGTAATTACGGCCAGTCTGTAGCCCCAATCTCTACAAGTTTTTCGGCTATTGACTTAATGAATAACTATAATAAATTTTTTGGTTTATTTATAATAGTATTCACTTATGTGGTGGTGCACATGTTTATTGCATTTGTATTTACTTGATGGCTCTTGTAGAAAGTATACGATTACACACGTTCAAGTATATGTATAAACGTTATTAATAAATATACATATTTATTAAGTCGTGTTTCAATTTGTGTAATATCCGATAAATATTATAACTTGTACGATACGTTATGTGTTTATTAAAAATCACTTTTGTTTGTAAAATACCTTTGGTTTTCTAATTTACAAAAACTGTCCTTATGTTTATGTACAAATATAATATTAACATTTTTTAAACCTCTTAGGTTTCCATATTTACACCTTTAGTCCTTTAACTTTACACAAATTACACTTTAGGTCCTTACATGTTCCAAAGAGTCCCTTAAGTTTTAGAAATGTCAAAAATGGTCCTTAGACTTATAAAATCAGTTTTGGCAGTTTTAACCCTCAAGTTACAAAATTGACACTTTTGTCTTAAACTTGTAAAAATTTGCATTTTAAGGCCCAATTAAATTCTAACAAGTGACAATAGGTTTTATTAAGTTTCAATAAGCCATATAAGCTGTGGCACCTTATAAATAAGCTCGGATGAGCTTATTTTAGCTTATTGGGCCTAATGGGCTTGTTAAAGTCCATTAAGCAAATTAATGGTCCAATAAGAATTCTAAAAGCACATAAGCTCTCATTAAGCTCATTTAAGCTTATTGAAACTGTTAATGCTGAAAAATAAGCTCGGGTGAGCTTATTCGAGCTTATTGGGCTCGCTAGCCCAATAACTCTAACTCAAAAGATATCAAAGGGGTCCATTAATGTTTTATAACATGTTCAACTTATTGTTCTAGGCTAAATAAGCACTTATGGGTCTGTTTTATTTGCTCAGTATATTTATTAAGCCATTAAGCCTCGCTAATGGGCTTTCGGGTCCAATAAGAACCCAAATAGCATTTTAAACATTTAGGCTTGGTCCGTTGAGGTCCATTAGCTTTTTACAGTTCATAAAAGAATCAATAAGTGCATAAAGCTGTGGTGCTCTATAAATAAGCTCGGATGAGCTTTATCTGAGCTTTAGTGGACATCGTTAGCCCGATAATTCTAGCCGAAGAGTCACAAAAAGGTTTATACTGATATAACTTATTTTTCTAATTTATTAGTACTTAAAATTTTAATTAAGCTGTTTTTTACTGTTCGGCTTATTTTTAAGCTAATAAGCCTTGTTAATGGGATTTTAAGCCCATTATGAACCAGATATGTCTTCTAAGCCTTTGGGCTTGTTCTCTTAGGCTCCATTAGTTCTATTGACTTCCAATAAGCCCTAACATTCCGTCTTAGTTCCTCAATAAGCTGTTAGAGCTTACTTAGCTGTTGGGCCTGTTTGGCTCGTTCGTGGGCTGTCGGGCCCAATAGGCCCATTAAGGGTCCGTTTTTAGTTTATTAAAGGTTTTATAAGGTTTCGCTAGGGTTCGATAAGCTCTTAAGCCCTTGTTTAAGCACTTTAATCCTAAAATAAGCTAAGCCATAAGCCACGTCGTCCCCTTGGTGGGCTTTCGGCCTAACCGTGAACAAGATATGTCCACTGTAGTAGCTTTTGTTGCTCGTGGGACTCGACCTTGTGTCGATTACTTTGGATTCATTTGACCCTCAAATAGGTCGCGTTTTATTCATGCAAATGTCCCACTAGGTAGTATGTTCTTTCCCAAACCAAGCCATCGAGTTTTCGTAAAATATTTACGTATAGGTTTCGTGCAATTCGTTTTTAAATTAAAACATGTAACTCTAGTCTTGTTAAGCCTCGTTTTATATATGTTACTCATTTTAGCACCACACAAGATCACGTACACATATAATAAGTGCGTGACCCATATATATACGATTGTATCATACACGTATATGCTCACGTTAGTTTGTTAATTACAACTAACATGACCAAATGTCTAGCAAACAAGGAAGGAAAGTATAATATGAATATGTAAACTTGGAACACGACTTACAAAAGTCCTAGAGTCTTGGATTTAAGTTTGTATGAGTAGTATGGTAACCCGACGTGTACACTTGATCCTAGCTTAACCTGAATCATTCCTTGCTTCCAAACCCTTATACGTATAACCCACTTCTTGATTACTAGGTTAACACTTGAAATCTAGACCAAACCCCCCCCACCCCCCCCCACACTGGTTATCGAGTGTGATGCATTTCGTGTGGGTGTTATGTCTCGGCTATGGTGACCCAAAACAAGAGAGAGCAAAATGGTTTGTTTGCTTAGAGTGTTTGTTTGTTTATGAGTTTCAAGGAGTGTTATATGTCAAGTTAGATGGGTATTTATAGGCTTATGAGCTAGTGAGTTTTCTCTAGTCCTAAACCAAAACTAAAATGTGCCCTAATAAGTGGTTTTAAGGTTTTCTAGTTAGTCACACATGGTATTGATAATACCTCCTAGTACAATTCTTAATTACAAGATTATGGAATAAGATTTACTAGGATTTGGAAATCTTATGGTTTGTGTGTTGTGTTGTGGCTAGCCGCGAGTATCAAGACACAAAAGAGACCAAATAGTTATTACCCAATGTACATTAAGCTAATTTGGAGACATTAAGGACATGTTTTAATTACTTAGGTTGTACATGTACTTAGTTGGGACAATAAGAAGATTTTCTAGTTGATTTACCATATGGGACGAGTGGTTTATGGGTTTGGTTTATCCATTTTCGGCCAAAGTGACATATGAACATAAGAATTGATTAAGTTTTGTGTTTAAGGATTAAAAGTGGGTATTGCTTTGAGTCTAGGTAAGTCTAGGTATTTCCGAGGTGTGTCTAAAGGTATTTTATTACGAAACGTAAGCCCTTTTACGTGACCAATAAAATAAAAAAAATAACAAAGTACGCAAAGTCAATATTATTTCTTTATTAATTACCTAACACTTGCTGACGTAAACCTTAATTTATTTTAGGTGTCCCGTTTAAGTTAAATGAGTATTTCTTAGGGTCTTATACTGGATTTTAAGCTTTAAAAGTTAAATTAAAGTAATACGCGTATTGGACTAAAATAATTACGGAAGAATAATATGAGTAGTAAATGACTGAATTAAGAAAATGATTACATTTATCCACCCGTTAGTTAATTTAAAGAGCTTTGTCCTCAAAGCTTTGACCCTTGTAGTGGATTGACGAAGCCCGGTTTGTGATAGCTTGTGGGTTCTTTGTTTTGGTCGAAATCTTCACAGTTCCAGGGTGAAGCTCTAGGCCTTCTTAGGTCCAGCGAATTAACCAATGGTATCCGGCTTCGCTTTAATCGTTTGATCTCCCATTCCATGATGTCAACGGGATCTTCCACAAACTGGAGCTTATCATCAACGTGAATTCCTTCTAATGGCATGACTAATGGTTCGTCGGCGTAACATTTCTTCAGAATAGAGATATGAAAAGTATGGTGAACCCTGCTCAACTCTTGAGGAAGTTCCAGCCTGTAGGCAACCTTCCCAACCTTGGTTAACACCTTGAAAGGTCCGACATATCTCAGGTTCAACTTAACTCGCTTACCGAATCGTACAACCCCTTTCCAAGGTGAGACCTTAAGCATAACCATATCCCCAACTTCGAACTCCATCGGCTTTCGCTTCAAATCAGCGTAGCTCTTTTATCGATCCTAAGCAGCTTGAATTCTCTGCTTGATTAGGACAATGTTTTCCGTTGTTTCTTGGATCATTTTCGGACCAGTTAGTTGAGCTTCTCCAACTTCGGACCAGCACACAGGTGATCGACATTTTCGGCCATAAAGTGCCTTATAAGGTGCGGTCTTTATGCTAGCGTGATAACTGTTGTTATACGAAAATTTGGCTAATGGTAAATGCTTAACCTAGACCTTTCCAAAATCGATCACGCAAGCACGTAGCATGTCCTTGAGAGTTTGAATAGTCCTCTTGCTCTAACCGTCAGTTTCTGGATGATATACGGTGCTCATACTCAGATCTATACCCAAAGCTTTCTAAAATGATCTCCAGAAGTTTGATGTGAACCTTCCATCATGATCAAAGATGATTGAAACAGGTATTCTGTGTCTTGCTACTATACTGTTTAGGTACAACCTTGCCAACTTGTCCAATGGGTCATTCTCCCTTATTGGCAAGAAGTGAGCAGATTTTGTAAGTCGATCCACAATCACCCAGATGGTGTCGAAACCGTGTGACAACTTAGGGAGCTTAGTGATAAAATCCATCATGATATTATCCTACTTCCACTCGGGTATTGCTGGTTATACTAACAATCCTAATGGCCTTTGATGTTTGGCCTTGACCTTTGCACATGTCAAGCACTTGCTAACATATGTGGCAATGTCGGCTTTCATATTGGGCCACCAATATAGCTTTTTCATGTCTTGGTACATTTTTTCAGAACCGGGATGGATAGAGTACTTAGACTTGTAGGATTCGTGCATAACCATATATCTTAAGTCACCGTAGCAAGGTGACCAACTTTTGCCATTTAAACATAATGTTCCATCGGCGCGCGGTTCCAACCTTTCCTTGGGTATATCCTTTCTGATCATACCACCTACATCTTCTTTCTCAAGGTTCTTTGGTTTCAGGGCTTCGATCTGAGCTTTTAGTATTTGTTTGGGAAGATCCAAGGCAATAGTCATAACTAAGGCTCGAACCCGTAATGGCTCAATCCGTTCCTTATGGCTCAATGCATCAGCCATTACATTTGCCTTCCTCGGGTGATAACAAATGTCACAATTGTAATCACTTAGCAATTCTAGCCAACGGCGTTGCCTCATGTTAAGCTCCTTTTGGTCAAGAATATGTTATAGACTTTTATGGTCGGTGAACACGATGCATTTGGTTCCATATAGATAATGTCTCCATATCTTCAGAGCAAACACTACTGATCCAAGTTCTAAATCATGAGTGGTGTAGTTCTTCTCATGAATTTTTAATTGTCGAGAAGCATAGGCAATCACCTTCTCTCTCTGCATCAACACAGCACCTAAACCCTTGTGTGAACAATCATAATAGACCATAAAATCTTTGCTTCCTTCAAGTAAAGCCAGAATTGGCGCACTGCATAACTTTTGCTTTATTAACTGAAAAGCGTTTTCTTCCTTTTCTCCCCAATCAAATTTGATTCCTTTCTGAGTAAGCTTCGTCATTGATTTAGCAATCTTCAAAAATCCCTCAATAAACCTTCGATAGTAACCAGCAAGACCTAAAAATTAGCGGATTTCCGTCGGTGTCTTAGGAGATGCCTAATCCTTGATAGATTCTATCTTGGCTGGATCCACATGAATACCTCTGCTATCAATGACGTGACCGAGAAATTGTACCTTCAGAATCCAAAATTCACACTTTGAAAACTTGGCATACAACTTCTCCTTCTTAAGCAATTCTAAAATTGCCTTAAGATGTTCTTTGTGCTCCTTCTTTTCCTTTGAATAAATAAGTATATCATCAATGAAGACGATTATGAACTTATCCAAGTAGGGCTTGCACACTCGGTTCATGAGGTCCATGAATACCGCAGGTGCGTTTGTTAGCCCGAATGGCATAACCTGAAACTCATAATGACCATACCGAGTTAGGAATGCCGTCTTTGGAATGTATTGTTCTCGTACTCTCAGCTGGTGATAAACCGATCTCAAATCTATCTTTGAATAAATGCTGGATCCTTAGAGTTGATTGAATAAATCGTCAATCCTTCACTGTTAGCTTATTTAACTCCTGGTAGTCAATGCACATCCTGAATGACCCATCCTTCTTTTTAACGAACAAAACCGAGGCTCCCCAATGTGAGGAACTAGGTCTTATGAAGCCTTTGTCTGAAAGCTCTTGTAGTTGTTCCGACAATTCCTTCATTTTGGACGGAGCCAATCGATACGGTGCTCGGGCTACGGGCGCGGCTCCTGGAATTAAGTCGATCTATAATTCCACTAGTCGAGCTAGAGGAAGACCTGGCAAGTCCTCGGGAAACACTTCAGGAAAATCTCGGACGATTGGTACGTCCTTAATTTGCTTTCCTTCTGACTTGTCCTCCTCTTTCTTGGTGGATATCTGCGCCAAAAAGATCTGACATCCTTTCGCCATGTACTCTTGAGCCTTTGAACATGAGATAATGGTCAACCGAGATTCTCTCCCGTCGTTACTTTTGTTACCACAAAAAATCAAGGTTTCATTCCCATAGGGAATTCGAACAAGTTTCTCATCACACACAATCACGGCGTGACACCTTCTTAACCAATCCATGCCGATAATAACGTCGAAACTACCCAGTTCTACAGGCATTAGATCTATGTTGAACGGATGGTTTAAGAAATTTAAAGTGCAACCCCGTACAATAGTGTCTATCCCGACCATTTTCCTGTCAGCTAATTCGACGTCCTAACTATTTTCTAATGGGGTTAGGGCGATGTCAATCTGGGAACTAAACGCAGTACATATAAAACTTCTATCGGCACCACTGTCAAATAAGATAGATGCATAGCGGTTGTTTAAGAGGAATGTACCTATGACAACATTTGAGTTCGGGTTCCTCGATGCATTCCCATTCTTCTCTGCATTTCCAACTGCATACACCCAGCCTTGTGCATTCCCATTTCCCCATCCTTATTCTTTAATTTTGGACAATCTCTCTTGAAATGTCCTGAAGCTCCACATTCAAAACAACCATTCCCCTTGGGAATTGCCTTGTTGTCCCTCTGAGCATTAGCAACATTAGCATTGCCAGAACTTCTGTAGTCGCGGGCAAAGTACCCTACCTTGTTACATTTGTGGCATTTCTGAGTACACAGGCCATTGTAATGAAAATGGCACTTGGTGCACTTGGGCAAAGATCCACCATATGGCTTCTTTTCACTCGACCCCATATTGTAGACCTTGGAGACATTCTGTCTCTTAGAGGGTTGTTGTTGATGGCCATGGTTGTTTCAGGATGAATTGTCAGCCTTCCTTTTGTTGTCAGTTTGCCTTTCCGCATAGGTGCGGAGTTTCTGATCCATCAAGTTGTTAGCCAACTCAATAGTCTCATCCAACGTCTTGGGTCTGGAAGACTTCACATTTCCATAAATGTTATCAGGGAGTCCACTGATGTACTTGTCAACCTTCTCAGTTTCATTAGCAATAAACTTGGTCCATATCAGGGTTAGCTCTTGGAAATGTTCAGTGTATGTTGGAACATTGTTCCCTTTGACCTTTAGGTTCTACAACTCAATTTCTAATTTCTTGATCTCACCCTGCGGATAATACTTGTCCGTCATTTTCTTCTTAAGTACTTCCTAAGTTATCGAATATGCATCAGGACCTAAGGTTCTTATCTAACCATTCCACCAAGTCAAAGCAGCCATTAATAGAGTGCAGGTGACAAACTTAACCTGATTTTCAATAGCACAACCACTGATATTGAAAACTGATTCCATCTTTTCAATCTACCGGGTTAAACCGACAACGCCTTCATTTCCTTTGAAGTTTAAAGGTTGACATTTCATGAAGTCAGCGTAGAAACAAGGGCGTGTAGTTTGCACATTCCTTCGGTTATCCCCGTGTGAACTATGGCTTCCATCTCCATTGGTGGAGTTTCGCAGAAGAGCTTGATCAATCATAGATTAAACAGATTCTGGAGTCATGTTGTTTGGGCTGGTGTTGTTAGGTGGGGTATTCAGTCCTCGTCTCGTCACAGGTGCCATGATTCGTCTAAATCACAAGAGACAAAACGTGAGGTCATGACAAGACATACAATAATTTACAGATGAGACAACAACACAAGAGAGGTATATAGTACAACATAACACATCTATTTCATTCATAACCTGGAAAATTTTACATGAAATAGTTTTTGGTACACAAAATACAATACAAAAGATCTAAGGCTATGCTAGCGGGGAGAACCCCTAATACTTAACATGCCTGAACAACTGTCTAGCAAAGTAAAATGACATAAACTACTAGATGTGACTATCTGCATCTCTAGAAGCATCCTGGTGATCTGGAACTCTAACATCTGGTCCTGGTTGTCTAGCTCTCCTATGTTGCTCTCGCAGTGCTAACAACTCGGCCTGCATGTCACCCATCTCTTACCTCATGTCTCTCATCACACGGAGAGTCTCTACTATCTATGCCTGACGCCTACGGTTAGTCTCTCGAAGCTCTGACATCTCAGCCTGCTGCATCCGGGAGCGAGTCTCATGTACCTGGTGCTGTGTATGAATAAGAGTACCCTGCAACTGTAGCTGGGTCTGATGTGTATGGAGCTGGGATTCGTATGCATATACCTGCTCACGGTGGGTCTGAAGCTCATAATGGGCCACCTGACTTAATCCTATCGCATGAGCCCAAGCCTCTCGGGAAGCATAGGCCTCCTCCTTTACAATCAGTATTGTCTCCTGATGAGTTATCCTATCCTCCATAAGCAAGTCGACCCGCTGTGAGTCCATAGTGGCTCGCTATGATATACGAGTCCTACTATCCTGAGCATCCTCTAATAGAGCATATAAGTCCTGCGTATCATGCTCATGGAGCTCAGCAAGCTCTGTAACCCTAGTATTGACCTCTCCCACGGTCATAGGTGCTATCTCAGGAACTGCCTCTGTCAGATCCACCCAAGTATCCCTAATACCATACCCAACCTCTCTAATCCTTTGTCGTCTCTCTTCAGCATCTAAGTTACTGACAAACTCATAGTCTACCCCTCGACCTCCGGTAGGTCTAGCAGTAGAACTCTCCCCGATCTCATTCCTGGGGCCTAGAGTAAACAAACATGACCTCTTGCGAGGTGGCCACTCAGACTCGGGAATATCATCCCTACGGTCAACAGGTGGTGGTATGTATAGAGATGGTGGTAGTGGTGGTAGTGGAGGTAATGGTAATGCGGTGGTAACCGCATCAACAAGGGCCTGCGTAGAGGCTATCTTGAGTGTCTGGATTTGGGTTGGACACCCAAATGATGGTAGTAATGGTGATGGCACAGGTGGTGGTGATGAATGTGCAAATGGGTCCATGCACCTAGCAAGACGCTCCCCTGCAGAGGGTGGTGATAGTAAGATAGGTGGTGATGGTGGTGGAGTAGGCATGGCTAGAAGTCTTTCAACATTTGCCTCTGGTGGAAGGGATATGGAAGCCTGAAGCCGGACAGTAATCCTAGCTCCAGTGGTAGTAATGTCAGTAGAGGGTGGTGGTATAACAGGCTTTGTTCCCTCAAGTAGGGAAACAAGCTCAACAGTAGGTACAATAACAGCGGAGTCAACCGGAGCTAAGTGCTCCTCCTTCTCCTCCTCATCCTCTTCATCTTCATCCTCATCCTTATCATCGGCGTCATCCTCGGATGAATCGCCATCATCATCATCTCCATCGTCTCCCCCGTCCACGGGATAGTCAACCAGACCATCCTCTGTCTCATCATCCTCATACTCCTCTGGATCCTCCTCGGGATCCGACTAAGCAACATACCCTGGTGACTCAGCATTAGGTAAATCAACAGGAGGTAATGGCTGCTCCTCAACCGGAAACACATGCTCTTCCTCTAATGGTATATACTTAGGGTACATAAGCTCTGGCACATAGTCAGGATCATGTGGCTGTATGAACATAGGCTCACGCTCATCCTTGTCCTGTGGTATTGGTGGTGTCTGTGGCTCCTCGGAGTCAGGTATGTATTCCGGTGATGGTGGGGCTACCGGCTGCATAGGGAGTCCATTGTATCCGTATACGATGACTCGTGGAGAACCTCCTTTCAGATATCTCCTCATTGGCTCCCTAAAATACCCTCCCTGGCTTAGAGTCGGTGTAGACGGAAGTATAGGTAACCGCAGATGATGCAGAAGACATGACTGCTGTAAAACAAAAATAAACAAAAATAACTTATATAAGTATTAATTATAAGACTCTTATAGTAATATATGTAGTATAATTTATATACGTGTATATCAATCATGCAAGCACTTAGTAAACTACTAATGCTAAAATAGTGTATGTCATGTAAGAATGTATGCTTGATTGCAAACAAGTAATGTTTGTGTGTCTCGTGCAAACCCCATTTGTGAATGCAGTGTTTGAAAATGGTTATAGTCCTGACAAAAACTTTTGACCTGGTTCTCTATAACCTTGGCTCTAGATACCAATCTGTAACACCCCTAAATCTGGGTGGCAGCGGAATATTGAATATCCGAGGGCGTTACTTCATAGATCAATAGCACAAGATATGAGAATGACCACTAAATGTGTCGTTTTAAAAGATACCTTGGATTAACAAAATACTTGTTCATTACATAAGCTCATGGCTTCAAATTGTTCGACGGTATAAGTAAAGATTTCGGTTTATAACAAATGTTCCCAAAATGTAATACGCCCCAAATCTTTAGTACTGACTCTCCAAAGAGTGACCCCTAATGTATCTTGGCACCTCGTGCCTTATTGACCTGAGAAAAACATGCTTAAAACGTCAACATAAAGTTGGTGAATTCATAAGTTTATGTAAATCGATTGAAGGACCACAAGATTTCTAAGTGTATGATTAAGCAACAGATGCAAACATCATAAAAAGTAATTACATTTTCCTAAGCTCATGACACTGAAGCTCGACATGTATGAATGCAATAAATTGCCAATAAATGCCCGTGAATGATGTTCTAACCCGCAACATCCCAATCCGACATGGTATACGTTTGTTGTCCGGCAACCCGGCACAGTGAGCGCTACTCACCTAAACGGGGATGTCAATCCCAAATAGATCTATTTATAACATTCGCGCTCACAATCCAGTAATTGACAGTTCATGATAATGGGCTCAGTGGGTTATCGCTACTTAGGCAAACACGTAATCATAGTATAAAATGTACACTTGCGTCCAATTTGTAAAACAAAGCATGTTCTCACCCCAAAGATGTAAATCATTTAAATAATCACCTTAGTAAATAGTCCTCGGTATAAACTATAATAATTTGTTAGTTTATATATACTGTTATCACTTGTGTGGTGGTGCACATATTTTACGTTTTTGAAATTACTTGATGGCTCTTGGGAATGTATTCGACTTCATAAGCTCCAGTATATGTATAACCGTTAATAATTGTCTATATTTATTAAATCGTAGGTTTACTTGTATATCGTCCGAATATAATTCGTCCGGTTCGCTAATGTTTATAAAAACACCTTTGTTTATAAAATCCCCTTAGGTTTTTCCATAATTACAAAACGGCCCTTGTGTTTAGGTAATATATAATATTTACATTTTAAACCCTTAGGTTTCCATAATTACACTTTTAGTCCTCCAACTTTACAAAATTATACTTTTGGTCCTTATATGTTTATAACAGCCCTTTTAAGTTTCA
>BQNB010068210.1:0-33918 GCA_026074375.1 Tanacetum coccineum
CAACAAGGCAGCTAAAGCACACATACATGGCCATAATGACGGAATAGACATGTGTGTTCGATGACATCCTCATTCGAGTTTAACCAAGAGCTAGGATGAAAAATGATATAAGGTAGGGATCTTCTAACTTTCACCAATAGTAATAAACCAACAAGGTAGCTGAGACATGCATACATGGCCGTAACGACGGAATAGACATGCATGCTCGTACACATCCTCATTCGCGTAAAACCCATGGTTAATGATTTTGAAAGGGAATTAAATTGTTGTTAATCAAAAATTATGATACAAATAGACTAGGTCCAAGATATAAGTTGCTAGACACTTTTTCCTGACCGTTACCATGATAAAGACACAACTATTTATAAACGTCTTGATAATTGATCAAAAACAACAACCTGCGTTGGCGTTCCCACAATGGTCAACTTCCCAATCATCCTATACTTTACATACTTTTACAAGACAAGTGGCAATACCTACCACTTTATACAAAACTTTACATCATTGACTAATAAGACGTATCAACGAATAATTGATCCTTCATATAATTCCTTTGGTCTAAGCTTTTGCGAAACGATTATCTTCAAACTTTCCTCCTCTTTTTTTGTTACGATTTTCTAATTTTTCTATTTTTTTCACTATACTATACTACGAAACTCGATGTAAATTCACCATCTTCATGATCATAATAACTCCAGATAATTCCTTCGATTATTCTTTGTTCTTCGGACGTACCAATAATTGTGTTGGTAGTAAAATACTTGAGTTTTGACTACTTTATACATTCCTATTTGCAATGTGCAAATTTCTTCCTAACCGTACCAAAGATAGAAAATTGACACAAGACTCAGGAAATACATACTTTACATGTTAAGAAACTAGCAACTGATAAATAGACTTAATCTAACAGGGTAGGCTAAGGTGTAAAGGTGTAACGAAACGAATAGTTGGTGTAATTCCTAAAGGATTGGCTCTATTGGTTTTTCTAGCGGCATCTTACTCTTAAGATGAGAGTAAACAAAGGGTTTATACGGGGATTTAACTAACCAGTGTAGTTAGTTAATAAAACAACATATAAAGGCTTTTTTGGGTGTAATCCTAGAAATTTACCAATTTAAATAAGTTACTCCATCTAAATCCATAAACTCGTTATTGTGGTCTCGAATAGATATACCAAGCCAAGTTCTAAAGTCTGCAACATCACTGGCACATTCATATTTTGTGGAATTTGGGTAAACATTTGGAAACAGATAAGGTTAAATCCGACCGGTTCGTGGACCGGTTTTTCGAACCAGTTTTTCGAACCGGTGGCGGTTAACCGGTTCCGAACCTTTTTTTTTAATTCGAATATTGCTTTTCTAACGTGGGGGGACCCGCGGAGGAGCCTTTTTTGACTTTTTGGGTGTAGTGTTTGTTATTTTGCTATTTTATTTCAGTGTAAATTGAGGGGTTGTGTTACACATTCAATCACAACTTACACAACTCACAATCCTAACAAAAAAACTCTCCAAAGCAAAACCGAATTTCTTTCACTAATGGCAACTCAATCCAGTTCAACTATCACCGGTGTTGGTTCTTCAAGTGCACCGACGATTCTTCAAGTAATAACAACCACCCAAAACCCTGAGGTTTGGCAACACTACAACCTTTACAAGATGTCGGACAACACGACCAAGGCTCAATGTAAGCATTGCTTTTATTTCTTTCGCAAAATTCCAACTCGACGTTAAAGAATCATATTACGCATCCTCATTGTGAGGCACTCAAGACGGTTCCGGACGTAGGGCAATCGTCTATGGCTTGAGATGGGAGTGTTTTTTTGTACAATCCGGATGTTCTTCGTGAACAATTCGCGGGTTTGGTGATTCAACAAGGCTTACCATTCCACAACTCTGACAACCCTCAAATGACGAGGGTGTTTCAAAACCATATGCATCCAAATCACAATCATGTAAGTCGTACTACTCTAAAACGTGATGCAATTAAATTATGAAAAGCGGCTAAACAACTAATAATAGATGGTTTTCTTAATTTAAATGCTAGTGTCAACATAACACCGGATGTTTGGTCCGCACCTCGTAGTTTGCCCGGGTTCGTACCTATGTGTTACCGCACATTAGGTTGAGCCCACAACTTGACAAATGATGAAGCGGGTCATTGCATTCGAAGACTTTCCGATTCCCCACACAGGATCTGCTTTATATAGAATGTTGAAAAATGTGTTTGCCCGGTTTCATTTGGACGAAAAAAATTTGTCAATTATGTTGGATAATGCTAGCAACAATACAAGAGCAATCGACAAACTCAAGTTAAGATACAATCCACATATGGACGGTATCTTTTATCATAGTTGATGCGTTGCATACATCATTAACTTGGTTGTGCAAGACGGTTTAGTGGCCCTGATAAATCAAATGAAAGAATCTTTTAAATAAATGTTAAAAGATGTATTTAAATCGGGTTCTAGAAACTATCAACACTATATTCACATATGTAGAGAAGCGAAGAAACATTGTTTATCACATAATTGGGACGTTTCGACAAGATGAAATTTCACTTACATATGTTCCAATGTGGTCTAAAACAAAAAAAATACTTTGCAATATTTCATGAGTCTTTGTCCGAACAAGGTATGTGTACTCCATTTCCAGTTGAAAATTAGGCTATTATTGAAAATCTAACCCAATTACTTACTATGTTTAACTCTGCCACGAAAATATTATCGGGGGTTTATTATCTAACATCTCTATTAGTACTTCAACAAATATTCTTCAGGTGTATCAAACTAAGCGAATTTAAACTTAATTGTGGTATATATTCAAGTATGGTTTCCGCAATGAAAAAAAGCTTAAAAAATACTTTGAAAGAATTTCACTGTTATTACATAAGCGGACCCCAGCTTTGAATCCATGTTTTAATGTAAGCGAGGTAGAGTGCCTTATCGAGTCGATTTTGACTGATTTGAAGTTTTTTGATGATGGATTTGAAACTAACGCAAAAGAACAGTTCAACGACTCTTTTCAAGGTTTGTATAATATTTATTACTTGAAATAAGGTCAACCAAATCAATCATCGAATGCGGATGCGGCTTCTTCATCGAGGTCGCATTCAGGGAATCCGATGCTTAATTTGCTAAACAAGTTAAAACAAAATTCCAACAAAAGGGCAAAGAATGATCGTGCAGCGAGCAGTGAATACGAGAGATATGTCCAAAGCGATTTTGTCTCTCATCTTTCGACCAAAGAGTTAGCAGGTTATAATGTGTTGGGGTTTTGGAAAACAAAGGAATCAACCTTTCTCGTTCTATCCCACATGGCCTGGGATGTATTGAGTATACAAGCTACTTCGGTAGCTTCTGAATCGGCTTTCTCAAGAAGTGGTAGAGTGCTATCAATCCGAAGAACAAGACTAACACCAGGTTCTTTGGAAGTGTGTATGTGTCTAAAGGATCACCTGGATGCAACGGAACAGATTCAACACACATCCATTCTTGAAAACTGCTTAGACTTTGAAGCAGAAATCTTGGAAGAAGGGGTGCTAGAGCATGAAGCGATAGCACTTTCGGATGAAGAAGTAGCACTCGATGAAGCTGCTAGCGAGGCCATATGTCCAGACGGTAGGAGAAGAAATATATGTAACTACTTTGTCCGGGTCCTACTAGATTAAACTGAAATATTTATTTAAGTTATGTATAATGTTTGGATGTATTTTTCTTTCCGATGTATTTCGTTTCCGATGTATTATGTGTTCTATTAAATAAAAGTTGAAGTTTATTCAGTTTATTGCGTATAAAACCACGAAAAACGAAAAAAATAACATAAACCGAAAAAAACGGTTTTACCGGTTAACCGGCTCCTACGAAACTCGGTTAGGAAACCTGATTGGTGATATTACACCATAAATATATATATAGATAAAATATAAAATATATAAAAGTCTAAAAATCAACAAGGATCAATGATACCGAGAAGTAGTATAGAAATGTTCCCGGTTCGTTTGTCCCCAAACGAGCTTGAATGGAAAATCGTACAATACGAAAGATTTGAGTTTGAAGGCATGAATTAATTTGAGAAGTGAAAAGTCAATTAGATGATGACAAACAAAAACGTTTTAAGAAAAACCTAGAATTACAAAATTAAACAGAAAACGAGAGCCCAAATTCCCGACAAAGGGGGAACGAAAAACCTAAAATCTTTAAAAATAACCCTACGAAGAAATTTTTGCTTCTAAACTACTCTAGGGATCAAATAACGAAGAATGAAAAAGACTAGACCAAAAACGGAGTTCGTTTGACCCAAAAACGAGTCAAAACAAAATCCCGCACCCGGACCGTCCTTTAAAAAGTAAAAAGTTGTAAAAATGACCCTACGAAAATTTTCAAATTTTTCCTACAAACTATATGACAAAAGAAAATTTTCTAAAAAAGCAAAATATTTTTTTGATAATTTTTGTATTTTTTATGAATTAATTAAACTTTTAACTAAATTAAATTATAAAAAATATTAAATGATTTCGAAAAATTCTGAAAAATTTACAAAAAATACTAGACCTTATAACAGTCCTACGAAAAATAAGAAACTAAAGTTTGGCTTATAAATAAGCCCGAAATAAGCTTATTACAGCTTATAAGCCTATAAGCCAAAAACACCCTTATAAATTAAACCCCTTGAGTCTTTAACGAAAAAGACCCAAGGGCGCAGTGGTAAGTGATGTTTATAAAAGGGGAATGTATCGATTTCCACAAGGGATCGATCATGCTCACCCGGACCAATTGTCTTTCCCCTTTTTTTCGAAAACTGCAAAAGAAGCAAAGTTGTTAAGCTCGGGGGGCTTAACAACTTTGTCTTCTACAACTTTTTCTGAAAAGCCCTTAATAAGCTGAAAAATAAGCTTAAAGGTGGCAGAATAGCTTAAAAGGGCTTAAAGCCAATTGCTAATCTTTTGACATTTGTCGAAATAAGTCTAAGACTATATACAATATAAGCTAAAACAGGATCTAACTAATCTAGAACAAGCTTCTAAAGCTAGATGCTTAAACCTAATAAGCTGGAAAAAGCTTATGATGACAGAAACTTAATAAAGCTTAAAGGACTAAAAAAAACTAAAGTGGGAATTCAAATAAGCTAGAAAAAGGGAAGTAAGCAAACAAGACTATCAACTTTTACCTAAAAAGCTGTGAGGGCACAAGTGGGCTTATGAAATAAGCTGAAAATGCTAAAAGTACAAAATAAGCAATCCCTAAACCTAAGTTATGCAAACACAGTCAAAAGCCAAGTGTGGGCTTAAAAATAAGCCAACAGATAAGCTTTTCAAAAGCTGAATTTTAACAAGCTTATACAAGAGCTTGTAAGCTCTTGAAATAAGCCAAGAGGGTGGGCTTAAGTCCTTTTAAAGGCTAAGAAAAATAAGCCTAAAGTCTCCCCTTTGCACCAGGGGAGCTTTAAGGCTAATTTCAAGGGCTTATTTGACAGCTTATTAAAAGCTGTCAAATAAGCTCTAAACCAACAAATAAGCTAAAACAGATTGAGTGCCCTATGCAAGGGGCTTGTGCACCAAATTTTAGCTTTTAAAAACCATAAACACTTGCTGATTTTTGATGGTGAAAAAGGGTCTTTGCTTTTTTTAAAACTGTCACTTGGAAAACTTGGTGAATTTTGACTTATAAAATCAAAAGAACAAAGTTTGTTTGACAGCCTTTTTTAGACACAATAAACACACTCTTTTGACACTTAAACTCAAGCCACAAGTGCTTAACTGAATAAGCACTTGTGGTGTCTTCTAAAATCCCACAGTTTTGAAAAAGGATTTAAAAAACTTTGAAAAACAATCTTGAACTTTGAAAACTTTTGAAAAAGCTTTAAATAAGCTTAAAACTTAAGCTTATGACTCACTAAAGTACCTCAACCCATGCACATACCATTTTGACCCGTTTTTAGGGTTATCCCAAACACCCCTTTACCAATTCTGTCCCAACTAAAATGAGCTTAAAAACTGTTTTAAAAACTAAACCAGCTTAAACCTTTTATCTACTCACACTATTTTTCACCTAATTAAGCTACTTGAATAATAAAACCTATAGCTTATTAAGAGAATTAAGCTACTTTCTCTCCTAGCTTATACTACTTAAGTGACAGTTTTAAAAGAGAAACTGAGATTACTCAAGTTTTATCTTAATGAAAACTTAAAACAGCTAGATAACAAGCCTAGGAAATATGTTTGCAAGGAATTGAACAGGAAAAAAGAATAGGAAAACGCTAATAATAAAAAGCTCCCCATTAAGCTAAATGAAAATTAAGAAATGAAACCTTGGTTTATTGTTGTCTCAGAACCAAGCCACTCTATCTGAGTGAGTGGCTTAAAAACTTGAAACCTAATGGCACCTTGCCTCTATTCCCTGAGCTAAAAGCTCAATAAGCTAAGATTAGCTTATTTCTTCATAAGCTTCCAAAATCAACACAAAAGAACATTTATGAATTAAATTCAACTGAAAACAGTATTTAAGAGCTTTTAACAAGTTTTAAACTGAATTTGAGCTTATTAACAAGTATAAGCTCAAAAGAGCTTATGAGAGCTTATTAGGTAAAAAGAGCTTGAATTTGCATTAAAACTGAGAATTACAAGTACATAAAAGAAATTAGCTAAAAAAAATACTTAAACTATTTTAAAAAAACACACAGAAAACTATAAACTAACTATGCCAAATTGGCTTACAAAGCTTTTTTAATAGGAAAAACTAGGTCCTTGTGTCTTCTTTTTTCTTGTGCTTTTCTTGACACACACAGGTGTTTTTTTGGTTTTGTGAGTTGAATCACAAGCCCCCCCCTTTCTAATCTTGGCCCTTCAATCCTTTAAAAATCAATCTTGGTCGTCGACATGGGCTTAGGAAGTTGTGAGATTGCCAACTTGGCAATCTTACAGCTGGGAACTTAGTGGAGGAAGGGGGAGATGATTAGCCATGGGGAAATTGAGGTTACAGGGTAATAGGGGTGAAGTTAACCCGTGATTTTGTCCTGGGTTTTTGTGTTTTAAAAATGGCGGGAAAAAGGGTTGTTATAAAAGGTAAGTGACAGGGATGAGTTTGGGGATTTAGCACAAATGGTCCTTGAGGGATATAGGTAACATTGCACCCATGGTCCTTGTGGTTAAATAACTTTGGGGACTTGGCAAATCAAGTCCCCAAGAGTTATATGTTTCTTTGCATGAACCGTCCTTGGGTGTACAAGTCTTTGGACATGGCAGGATTGGTCCTTAGAGTAAAACTTTGCCAAAATGGCAGTTTAGGCCCTTGTCTTCATTTTTCTCTTTTCTCTTTTTAAAATACAAGTTTAGGGATTTACAATTTCAGTCCCTAAACTTATATTTCTTTGACTTTTGGCCTCGGGGTTGACTTGGGTTGACTTTGACCAGTTGACTTTTCTGTTGACTTTTTGACTTGATTGACTTTTCGGCTTTGATTTGGCTTTGTCTTTCACAGTTTTTTCCATTCCGAGTCCGGTTTTGTCGTTTTGGCTTTGTTTTTTCGTCCTTTTCTTAGTTATCCGTTCCTGCACAATACAATTAGCAAAACAAGCATATATTTGGCATTTTAAGTCCGTTTTTGGTTATTTAAGCTCGTTTTTAAAGGTAAAAGGTATGTGTATTTAAGCACATACCAAACCGGTTGGACCGGTTTGAGCTTTTCTCATCCCCGACCGGTTCCAAACCGAACCGGTTTCGATCGGTTTGTTGACCAAAACCGGTTCCTATTGACCGAACCGAAACCGAAACTGGTTAACCGGTTTGTGCACCTCTAACCAGAACTAATCTATAAGAAATGTGTAGCAGCAGGCCAACAGCTATTGTAGGATGATTAAGGCATAAAACATCTAAGCCAGTCCAAAACATAACTGATATGGAACGCATCTCAATTCCAAATTGCAGCAGAGATTGCAAAAACACAGCAAGAAACTTGCAACAAAGTAGTTTGCCCCAACTGCGCGGACACTTCAAAACTGCAGCTCCACACACTGTCCTTACACAGCAGACTGCGCAGACCCATATGCCAAACGCCCTTAAAAAACAGAAACATAAGCTGCCCTAAACATATGCCAAACCCTAAACATAAGCTGCCCAGCCGACCAAACTGTCAAACCACAGAACTAAGCTTGCAATATTTGTTGTTGAACCCACTGTCCCGCCACAATCAGTCTTATTGATTCACCAAGATGCTGGATATATAACAAGATTAGAATAAAATAAAAAAAAGATTAAGATTCAAAAAGTTTACTTAGCAAAAATAATCTTATAGTACAAAATAAATGAAAATATTGGTTAGTTATAGACAACAGGACGAAGAAAACAACTCTTTTTTTAATAAATTACATCTTCTTCTTTTTAACATTTGGATAGTTTGTAAAAAGGGTATTGTTATTTGTATCTCGTATATGATTATGGCACTCATTTTTCACTCACATTTCTTTAGTCAGTTGACAAGAAAATATAATTTTTTTTATTGTTTTTTGTTTCGTACTTTTTGTTTTTTTATACTTTTGACTTATCAAACTTTTTTTCTGTATTTAAAGTTTTGTAGTTTTATAACACGAACTAAATTATAAAAATAAAATTCAGAAAAACAAAAAGGCGTCAATATCCAAATTGGAGCCTTTTATTTTTTTCAATAATATTCTGCCGTTCAAAAAAGATAACCAAGTTGGAGTGTATGGATAACCTATGCCTTGTAAAGATTGAATAGTGTTAAATTTTTTGCATCAATAACATATACTTACCATATAACACCACATATATCGACTTTTTTTAATTACCATGTGAGTTAATAGAAACGAATGATATTAAAAATGTTGTTTTTATTGCTGAACAAGTTTCTAAGCAAAATGAGTTTTGTATAATGTTTTTTGCATTTGGTTTTGTAGACTGAATAAAATTTGAACACTACACGGAACATTTAACCGTAATATCGCAACTATAATTATTCGCAGCTTTAATTTTTTGCCGTTTTGCACGAATGCTCGTCTAGTATACTAGAAATGAAAGACACACCATTATCAACGCGATGACTAACAACTGTTCTCAAACCAGAAGATTGCAGTGGAAAATGTTCATATTAGAATCAATGTACAAAGTGAAGGGTGTGTGAATTTCATTTATAAAGTGACCATGTCAAATTTGTCTATCAAATCTAAGGGCCCGTTTGGTTTGTAGATGAGTTTGGGATATGGATTCGAATTCGGATTGAGATTAGAATTTGAATTTAAATTGGTATTTTATTTAAGTGAGATAAAAATATATAATTGGTATAATTTTATTTATAATAATAATTTGTTTGAATATTAAAATAAGAGTAAGGCTCACAAAAGTATTTAAAAATAAGAAAAAGAAAACAAATTAAAGAAAGGACAAAGGAAAGAGATCATACCACGGTTAGACCTAGGGAATTAGGTGACCCCACCTGGAAAGGTACCAAACCCTCATACCAAACATGCCGAATTTGCGAAGATATGCATAGTTATGTCTACAATTATACGTATTTATTAACATCGACAACAATAATTATTGGACCTAATTGTTATGCATGATTATGTCTACAATTATACGTATTTATTAACATCGACAACAATAATAGCACATGTCCGCGTATATGCTGGACAGGCTATTAGTCCGAAGGGGCCACATAAAACCCAAGTGAACCACTCAAACCCAATCGAAGCATTCCAGACCAAGCAAGCTACTTAAATCCGAACGGGCCACAAGAGTCCGAACGGACCTCACATCCGAACGGGTCATCCGGGATCCGGACGGGCGTACTACATCAACCCGAAAGAAGACAAAATGTTAGACTCGATAAAGAACGACACCTCTTCAAACTATTGGATAATAGCAAGCACTTACGCAACATCGCTATTCCAGGAATTAAGGAGCGATGTCCCCAAGGTATACCGACACCCAAGGCAAGGGCTAGGTATAGGTCGTCTCCTTCATTCCCCAATTTCAAAACATACTTCCAAACATACATCAAGTATAAATACCCAAGCATTTATTACTTGACAAAAAACACTTTCTTACGACATACATACATTTATTACTATAGCCTCTTCGGCTTCACCATACAGCCTCTTCGGCTAACATTCACATACTTACTCTCACGCCCGAGCTTGGTCCTGGGTCAACACCCGGGGCGAGTTAACGGGTGTTCTTTCTTATTTTCAGATAATTAAAGGGGATACTCCATCAAGAGACGAGGGAACGCACCCTAGACTCAAGGTACGGTATTTTACCTTAACAGCACACAATCTCGTCAAAGTATATGAGGTGGTAGTACGTAAATATCGATAACTTAGGTTGAAGTTATATTTAGAAAAATGATTCTTGGGACTAATTGTTATGCCTAAAATTAGACTTACAATTAGTAGAATTTTTAAAAAAAAGCATTCATTAATTAAAAAAATCACCAATAAATGAACATAACACATACTATGTTTAACATCACATTCCATGTTTAAAATGAATATGTATATAATTATGAAATATATTAGTTCATTTAATGCTAATTTGTTAATTAGGGTATGCTTAACCATAACCCGGGTTGTGTTTAGCAAAACTCAACTTTATGCAAATAAGAAGAAGAATTTTTTTTGAAGAGTCATTTCATATTTCCCCTTCTTAAAGATGGAAATTTCATATATACTCAAACATACTTTAAAAATATTGTATATTATGCATTCATGGGTTGCACTTTGAGTATATATAAAATTAAAGTTCAAAGCAGGGTGATATATGAAATTAATCATTTTTTGAAAAAGAAAGATGATATTTGATTGATGAAAAAATGTACTTAGTAGAATTTTTTTAAAACTTTATGCAAATGAGAAGTGAACAGGTATTATCAGTGTTTTAAAAACCGGGTTGACCCGGCCGGTTGAACCGGTTGGACCGTGAACCGGTCGGGTGGCCGGAAGCCGGTTTTGACCGAAAAACCCGTGAAACCGGACCGGTGACTTGACCAGTGTCCAAATAAAAACTGGTTTTTAAAACATTGGTTATTATAAAACGGAAAGTAATATCCATTTTTAAATATATTCTAGACTATCTCAGCAGACACTTTTATGTTAGTTTAGCCAGATTTTTAATGTTACTTAAATTACAAAAAACTATATACAATGAAGCAGCCATTGAAATTTTAATGGTAAGAAGACATCAAAAGAGTCAACATGATTCCACCTCCAAATTACTACCAAACAAACCATACTCCTCTGATTCTGATTTCTTTTAACCTTTTCGCCGCAAATATTTTATTTGATCCAACTAGTTATCTAAATTAATATATTATGTACAAAAATACTAGCAGAAAACAAGAGTCCCCATCCTGCAACTTTAACAAACACTCCAAACACTAAAAGTTACAAAACCATTAAATTATGACTCCACTTTTTGTCCTTTGTCACCTAAAATTTGTCTTTTTCTTTTTCTTATTTCTATGTTACGATGTTTCAAAATATATGTAAAATTTTCATTTTAACTTAATCACAACAGATTTTAGTGAGTGAAATTCTATCTGATTGGTTAAAAAGTATAGTGTTCTCACTTTTATCAGACTACATGATTTTTGTCTTCTGATAATTGTTGGAACTTTAGTGAAATTAAGAACTTCAAGTCACATTTGGATATAATTTTAAATGTACGATATTCACACTTTGGTATCCCAAACATAGACCATCTTTTTTCACAAATCACACACAAATATGGTAGAAATATACAGTGAGAAGGTAGAAAAATATTAGAAAGAGAAAGTGAATGGGAAGTGTGTATTTTTATAAAAATGGAAATAAGCAAAACAATCAACCACTTCTTCATGAGAATGAGAGGGGTTAATATATAGTGAGACGCATAAGCTAGGACGCCTAGGTTGTATGGTGTTGGGTCAGACTCGGCTTTGGTTGGGCTTTTGGCCCGTTACACGTACAATATTAGATTAAACCTCGAGCCTGTGTTCCGACTAGCCTTTACATAAGTTACAAAGTTCCTAAAACGTAAAGACCCGACATAATCTATAGTGACATTTACTTTCGTTTTTCAACTCAATATTTTGAGGCTGACAATCTCCTCCAAAGTAAGTGTTATTATAATCCCAAAGTAACGTCATTAAAATTCATTGTCTTTAAGCTCTTGTAGTCTTGGGTCTGGTCTTGAACTTGTTTTAGTTAATACACTTCATTCCTTTATGTTTGTGAACTTTGATCTTGAGTCATTTCATTGTCTTCGACTTTGTCTTTTGTTTCGAGATCTTTAAATCTTTCCTTGTTGCGGATGAACTTGATAAAAGTAACCGGCACTTTAGTCGTTGTTTGATGGAGACCGAGACTTTCTTTATTGAACATCCTTAAA
Source organism: Tanacetum coccineum (assembly GCA_026074375.1). NCBI lineage: Eukaryota > Viridiplantae > Streptophyta > Magnoliopsida > Asterales > Asteraceae > Tanacetum > Tanacetum coccineum. The sequence continues at coordinate 12,379 of BQNB010068210.1, forward strand.
TCGCTTTTATGCTTTGGACCAACATGCTCATACTTTGCATCATCTTAAAATCTAACAATCTCCCTTTATATTACAAAAGTTTCTTTAAATATAAGGAAGGTCTTTGTACTTGTACAATTTGAGCTTTCTTGATTTCTTCAAACTTTGTTGCTAATAGTATGTCTTTGAAGCTTGAGTACGAGCTTGTGGTAATGAGTCTGACGGTGCTGGAATGAGGTAGTTACTCCATCGTTTAAACATGCATTTATAAGAGTTAGCAATAAACAACATATATGAACGGATGTCTTGTTTATTGGTCAAAGTTTGGTAACGTTAACCTCTGGTTCCGTGAGGACCGTTTCACAGTATGAATATTGTACCTGTGTCATCAGGATTAGATTCATGAATGAATCACCTTAACAGGTTTTTAAGCTGATAGTGTGGTTTATCTAGAGCTGACACGTCCGGAGAAGCCAACGAAGCTTTTCGATATTCCACAATTGTTCCTATATTTGTATTCCCTTGCAAGTTAGGATAACAGCGAATATAGGTGAATTATTGATGCAAACTGTGAAGCTTGGTTTAAAAATACGTGCATCATTGCGCAAATTGCACGCATTATTGCATTGCATTGATAATTTTGCATCATGGTGCCTGATGCAAGGCCATCACATATTGCGTTCGCATTATACCGCAATTTACCGCATTTGTGTAATGCTAGCAACGGTCGTAATTGTCGCAATCTAGAAGGTAGGTCATTTTATTTCAAAATTAAAACATATAAAAGATACCTACATGTTTAATGGCCGTTTAAAGATACAACTTGTTAAAAGACGTAAAAAAACAAACACAATAACAAAAATATAGTATCTTGTGTTTTGCTAAGTGTTTTATGTCAAGCTTTAATTTTGATTTATTTGTTATAAAAATAGATTATTTGCCTAAATTCAATATGCTAGTAGCTTGTTTTGTAAGTTTATTGCATTTACTTGGTACTTGGTGGAATATACTATGTATAAATATTTTTCGTACTTTTTTAATACTAAACGCATCGCGTCTAAATTGCGCTCGCATTCGCATCACGCAATGGCCTTTGGGACCTTTAGCGCATTGGATCGTAAAACTCATTTTTTAACCAAGTTGTGAAGTAAGCAACAACAATTTTAGGTGTTTCTCGTCAAATCCCAATACCTCGATCACATTGGATTTTCAGTTTGCACAAGTTTGATTCTTATATAATCTCGCAAAATGCTGTTTGATGTTGATACTGGAAGGATTTCTATTTGTCACTGTGAAATACTAAAGAGTATCACACTGAATGTTCTGGAAAGATGACAAGGATAATGCGTAGAACTCTTGTTACCACTTGTGAATTTATTTGTGTTCAATAAGTGTTTTTATATTCATGGTCCTAATGAGATTTATATTTAAATCTCTTTGGATCTATAACTCGATTTGTTGCTGCTTTGGGTTTTAGTGATCAGGTGGTTGACAGATGTGTCCACCTTTTCATATCAACAAACTCGGAGTGAGAAGTCAATAAAGTCGTGTTATGTTCCGTGACAAATGAGACCAAAATCTTTTAAAGAGATACATAAGGTAAATGGATTAGATGCGGTGATTACTAAATCACTCATTGGCCGAATGTTATACAGCATCCATGGAATAAGGTAAAAAAAGGCCTTTGTCAGGGTTCGTGGGATGATAGGGAAAATGAGGTCGAGGACAAAACTATCGTTGAAACATGTCTATGGCTCAATCAGTCAAATGAGGTAACTTCTTGACACTTTTATTTTAGTGATAATGCTTTTCCTTAGACGATGAAAGTATGCAAATTAAGACATAATAATTTAGTGAGATTAGCCATTAAGAAATCATTTTCAAAAATACAATTTTAAAAACTAAAAAAGGAGCTTTTAGAAAAAGAAAATTTTGAGTTAAAGGAGAAATTTAAGAAACTTGAGAGAAACAAAGAAATTAACATTGGATGTGAGTCATGTCAACAATTTCGTTTAGAAAACGCTAAACTTAAAGAAACTTAAGTTAAATTTGTAGTAAAGGAGGTCTAGGATTTGATAAAAATGAAGCGTCAACAAGCGGAACAAAGCAAGTCCGCTTTGTTAAACCCGCCGCAGTTTGTTAGGCAGCAACCAGATATTCTACCATAAAGGGCAACGGATACACCTCTACTGGATCCGTCTATCCCCTCTACTCACCCAAAACGGGCTTAGTCTTTTTTAAGCCAACCTATGATTTCTCGATCGAATTTTGTTATTGTTAGGAAGAAACTAATACATAAGGACATTGAAAATACCAAAAGGCCACCTCTCAAATCATCTCTTAATAATGGTTTAGGATTTGTCAAAACTAAGTCTAGGCCTAAAATACCTCCACCTAAAATAAATAGTTCATCTCAATTAAAACACAACACACCTCAACCTAGAAAAAGTTATAGTGGACCTCACTACCAAAATCATTATCCCATGAATTGGAATAATAATCAAACTCAAGGCTACATGCATATGAGAAATTGTATCCCATTCTAATATCTCAACCAAATACAACAAATGCAAAGAATGTACAACACTAAAGTTTTTAGACCCATGAGATATTAGGGACCAAGCGCAAGAGATATTGTATTGTTTAATAGGTAAGGTTTGAGAATAGGTTTGAAGCCGAACGAATGGATAAAAGATAGAGTTCTCCGAAACATATAAGTAGGAAAAAAACAAAAGTCTCTTCTCAACATACAAGGCATATGACGGAGGTAATGTTGTTTTTGGAAGTAACTTAAAAGGAAAAATTATTGGCAAATGTACGGTTTCTAATGAGTCTCTTACTATCTCAAACGTAGAACAAGTAGATAACTTAACTTTTAATTTATTTAATGTCGGTCAAATTTGTGACAATAAGTGTAGAGTTTTATTTACGGAAGATGGTAGTGAAATAACTAAAGACAGAAAGGTCAAAGGTAATGGAATTAGGAAAAATGATCTATACGTCATGAAACTAGGAAATAAGTCTCAAGAAAAATTATGTCTTGCCACTCTAGACGATAACTCTACATTGTGGCATATAAGACTTGGTCACGCAAGCATGCGTTTAATCCAATCAATGTCATCCAAAGAATTGGTTAGAAATCTTCCTAAGTTAAAATATGTTAAACTTGTGATGGATGCAAAATAGAAAAACAAGCTCATGCAAGCCATAAGCCTAAAAATATGATTTCTACTAATAGATGTTTAGAACTTTTACGTATAAATTTATTCGGTACATCCGCTATTAGGAGTTACGAAGGTAATTTATATACTCTAATAATAGTGGATGATTATTCAAGATATACTTGGATAAAAAATTTGAAAACTATACTAGTCTCTGTGAGGTGTCAAAAGCCTGGTCACTTAGCCGCAAGGTTGGGATGTGCCGAGACGAAAGTCGCTACATGGATGATCTCGCCTTCAAACTCATTATTCTAAGGTGGAACGTGAAGCATAGTATGTGCAAAAAGTTGATCCATGGTTGAAATTTATAATAGCATACTCACTTAAGATATAATAAATGTCAGGAGTGAAAAGTTCACAAGTTGCAAATATGAGTAGTGTTAGCATCTTTTCTGATATTTAGCTGTGATTTTGTTTTAAGCTTGGTTTTGATAAGTGAAAAATCGGGGATGATGAATTTATCCTTTTTGGGGCATTCTCGGATCGAAATGCATCTTGTTCTATAATCCCTAATAGTTATGGAAATAACGAAAGTTGAAATAATCTCAGTTATATTATTTAATAAAAATTTCAAAAAAAAAATTAGAAAAATGGGAAAAAGGGGTGTTTTATAACTTGTGATTTCTTAATTTTTTTTCCCACAAAAGTCTTTGCTACTTTTCAAAGGTTTAGATGCGAAAGTTTTGAGGTATTTGGTTATAGAGCATATAATATTGCGTGAGGACACACAATCGCTTAGTTTGGGGAATTTTGATATGTGTGAAAACACATATCCGTTTTATATCAAAAATAATCCTAAAAAGACAAAATTGTGCTTTAAATGCTTGAATATTGCTTGTTTTGTCTTTGTGATTGTGTAGGTACGGATATTGTAAAATTCTCAAGAAAACAGTCAAAATCGGACAATCACGAACACGGGAACGGAATTGAGTGTGCAAAAGCCAGAGAATGCTATCAAGGTCAACAAAAGTCAACCTATGGTCAACAGTGGTCAACCATAAAAAGACAAAACCCAAAAATTCTCAAATCAGTCCCTCAAAGTTAACCAAATTACAAAAATAATCCCTAAACCCTAACGGTGTTAACTCTTAAAATTAAAAGAGTTAACACCCGTTAATTTCCTTATAACAAATCCAAAGCCCGAGCCCAAACACACACCCGGCCCAAAATACTTTTATAAGTCCAAGTCAAACCCCGGGTGAACCAAATCAAACGCACAATTTTATAAAAAGTAAAAAAAACGTGAGAATTTCTGTTGTTACTATTCACCCATCATCTCGATTTAACCTCGAGTCAAAACAAAGGGGTAATTCAAATTGGCTACGTGGCATATCAATTCAAGTGATAAGGTATATGTTGGCAGAGTTTGACGTCACAAGAAGCTCCTATTGGTTAATTCCCAAAAGAGAATGACACGCGTGGATTGAAGAAAGCACACAAGGAATGGGGTTTTTACACTAAAACGCTCACAAAAGAAGCACAAAGGCCTCTGACACATGGATGCCACGTTGGCAATCCGTGTGCCCCTAAATCTAATCCAACGATTCAAGATAAGCATCAAATGATTGAGGGAATGAAGGGACAGGATCCAAGAAAGGCTAGAAGACCTATAAGCATCTTTGGCAGGCTATAAATAGCCCTTACTCACTCATACACGAAGATAATCCTTTTTTTATCTAGTTTTTAGCTTCTAGAATTTTTAGCTTATGTAATGTTAGCTTTTAAACTTTAGCTTTTCAAATTCAGTAATTGTAATCTCTTTTTCAATACATTGTAATCCATTTTCTAGTTAATGAAATCAAAGTTCACTTTTACTAAATCTGTCATAAGCCCTCAATAAGCTCAAATGTTTAGTTATTGTTTGATAAGCTTCTAATAAGCTCTTATTAGCTCTTTGAGTCTCTAAGCTCAAATTGAGCTCATAATAAGCCATTAATATACCTTAACCTTTAAAACCAGTTTATATCACCTTTGCTTATGGATTATGGAAAATTGGATGATAAGCTAACCATGGAAGAGCTTATGGGACCTTACCAGCTTATCCTAGGATAGGCTGGAGCTTGTAGATAGCTCATTAGAGCCCTTGATTGCCTTTGTTTAGCTAAGGTTTTTGTAAGTTCTCTTTTAATTTCAAGTAATTTAGCTCTAATCTTGCATTCGCTTATTTTCAGCTTATTATTTGCTTAATTGTGCTTTATTCTATCTTATTATGCTTATTGTTCATGTTTAACTATCTGTTCTAGTTTTTATAGTTTAGATCTTAGTTTTTCATATTTTGTCTTAAAAATCATTACAAAACCAAAAAATTTAGCATAAATAGTAGATTAATATTTCTGGCTTAATTGCTTGTTAGTATAATCTCATTAGGTCTTTTGTAAGTTGTTTATTATCTTATCTTTGAAAATTGTTCCCTAGATTTTAAATTTTCAAGTTTAAATAGATTTCAATGATTTTAAAGGAGTGTTTGGCACAACAGTTTTAACCACAAGTTAATACTGTTGTTGGCCATTTGGTCTTTTGTGTTTTCTTTAAAACTCTCATTTAGGTTTGTTTAAGCTAGTATCATAAGTCATAATAGGGTTAATTCAGTTTTCTTTAGTTAAGTTTTCATAAGGTCATAATATGTCTAGTTTTAATTACATAATTAGCTTAATTCATATTCAGCTTGTGTCTTTGCTTAATTTGCATCTAGGAATGAGTTTTAAGAGTGTTAGAAATATAATCATAGGCCTGCATTTTGTCTAGTTTCAGTTTGGTCACAATTGTGTCAACTGCATCAGCAGTTACAATAGACAAACTCCCATTTTCTAGCTTAATTTTTAAGGAGTTAAAATAGTTTTTAGCTTTAGCTTTTCATAATACAAATAGTTTTTAGTTCATTAATCATCATTTCCAATTTGCTTTTTCAAACTAAGTTGTCTTACTAATCTGTTTTTAAGCTGCAAAAGTGCCCTTTTTCATTTTCATTTTCAAAGTAAAACTAAGCATGATTTAAGCCTTAGGACTGTTTTCAAAGAGCTTTTTCATTAAGCAATTTTGTTTCAAAATCATTTTTAAAAGTAGATTAGAGTAGCTATTTAGTAGTAGTTTAAGCTTTAATAAGCTATTTCCCTACAAGTATCTAAGAGCTTACCTAAAAATAAGCTCAACAGTCCCTGCAGGGACTGTTTGGCTCTAAATCCATTTAAGTGCTTATTAGGATTTTATAGCTTTTTGCTATTAATTTTTATCTTAATTTGTTCTTAAAATAGCTTATTAGGTTAGAAGTAGTCAGTTTATAGCTTATTGGGTCCTAGATTAGCTTATTCTAGCTTTTTCTATAAAAAAATGAGTTAAGTAGTAAATGTTTACTTTTCAGCTGTTTTTTAGCTTATTTAGGGCTTTTCATAAAAAGGTTCTTTTATTAAAAATACTTATTTTTAGGTGCTTAATAACTTTGCTTTTATAAGTTTTTCAAAATAAAAAAAGGGGAAAATAGAAATCGGGGGTGAGCAAGACTCGAACCTCCGACCTCAACACTTTCAACCCTTTTATAACACACACACCACACTCACTTCCACTGCGCCCTTGGGTCTTTTTCATTATACCATTGCAACATTAATTCTTTAAACACGTATTTCCCTTATAAGCCTTATAAGCTGTTTTAGCTTATTCCGTGGCTTATTCAATAAGTTGTGATCTCAAGCTTATTTTTCCTAGGTTCTAATTAGTATAAGTTATTTTCTGTATTTTTTCTAGAATTTTTATAGATAGTTTAGTATTTTTAAACATTTATTTTTATTAAAAACTTTAAAAAATCATAAAGAATAGAAAAATAATCAAAAAATATAAATCTTTTTTAGAAAACTTTCTTTTATCATAAAGTTTATAGGAAAACTGGTTTTGCTTTCATAGGGTCTAATTTGCAAAATTTCGAATTTTAAAGAATGGGATTTGTTCCCGTTCTCGTTTTTCGTATTTCAAAGCTCATTTCAACTCTGTTTTTGTTCTAGTTTTCTTTAAACTTACTTTTTAGTCAAATAGAGTCCATTTAAAAAGAAAATTTTAACTTAGGTTTAATTTTAGAAATTTAGGGTTTTTGACCTCCGTTTAGGGGTCCCGTTTTGCGTTTTTAGTTAAAGTTTGGTTTCTCGTTATCTGTCTTCGTGCTTAATTGTTATAATTTGTTTATTTTAATTTTTAAAAAGTAGATAATCAAATCAATCTTTGTCTTCAATTCAAATCATTGTCCGAACATCAAGCGTGGTTTCAATTTCACAAGTCGTTGGGGGATAACGACCCGGGAATCATACTTCCCGGTTTATATACGTATTATATTATATATATTTGTGAAGATTTTCCTTTTTACCTTTGTCCTCAAGAGTAAATTGGTAATTTTCCATCATATTATATATTTTATTAATACGTGTGTTGGTTTACTACGAATCACTTGGCTTTGATTTTGACTTTGCTTCACGCTCTTTCCGTTCTCGTGCTCGGTTTTGTCATTTTGGCTTTGATTTTTGTCCTTTTCTTGGATATCCATTACCTGCATAATACAAATACAAAACATACAAATACAATGTATTTTTAGTACGTTTTTAGTCATTTAAGTCCGGTTTTAGTGGTCAAAGGTATGTGTAATTAAACACGTACCAAAATCCCCCATACTAAGATATTGCGTGTCCTCACGTAATGCTATAAGTAAGCACTTAGAAAACTAAGAATCTCGATCCCCCTCGACTAATTACTTCGAAACATAGCTAAGTGTTCATCGAGGGGAATTAAAGAATCAAGAGTTTAGAGAAGCCCCGTTTTTACCATTTTTAATGTATGCTTATTCCTAATATTTTTACCTCCTTAACTGGCTAGAAAGACTCTATTTTGATTGGGAATATACAAACATAGAAACACCAAATATACTTTGTTTTATTTCAAAACTTGCCACATGAGAATAGTACGTGTAGTAGCAATTCTTGAATTACTTTTTCCTTTGTTTTGCTCATTTTGGTGTAATCGGCCCCCTCCTATCTCACTCTATAACTTGGTCTTGGACTTCGATGTGTGTTTGACTACCTTAATGCAATATATAAGAAGGGTGATAATAGTTTCATTCATTCACACTTCTTTCACTAGCAAAAACTCAAATTCATCTCTTTGTTTCTCTCCTTTACCCACATCACACCTCAAAAACCAAGAGCAGTCTATAATTTTTCTTTCTAGCAAGCATACAAGTAATTTAGGGTATTATCTAAGGTATTTGAAAGTATATTGGAATCTTGGGTAATCATTTTAGCAAGGTTTATACAAGATCAAAGTTAGGTAGGGTTTTTTTTCTATTAGGGTTTCAATTTTGGGTATTGGTTTTTTGCTGGTTGATATTGTGATCTTATAATCCTATACTTGCTCTAAGGGTCTTTAAACCTTAATTCTTTTCATTACTTTACTTTCAGGTTGTGAATACTAGTTATCTTGTTAACCACCTCCTGGTTTATGTTTTCATGAGTTTACAAATTAAAGTGTACATTATGATATTCCAAACATATGTAGTTATTGTGTGAAATAATGATTAAATACTAAGGAACTACACTATTTTAAGTAAGGTTTAACTTATAAGATCATGGCCAAGGTTTATTTGTTTGAAAGTTTAAATACAAATAATATATTATATATATAATATATTTCTATCTGAAGATATATTATATATATATAATTATATGATATATATTTTATATAGAGAGAGAGAGAGAGAGTGTGTGAGAGAGAGAGTGTGAGAGAGTGAGAGAGAGAGAGAGATTATCATGAACACATTATGTTGGACAAATGATTGAACTAGAGACTTAATATGATTTATTATGATTTGTAGTTGGATATTAGTAGAGGACTTGTTGACATTTTATGTAAGTTAAAACTTCTAAAAAACAGTTTTATAAAAATCACCAAACCTTCTGATCAAATTTCGACATTAAACATTTTTTTTTTAATTTAACTCAAATTACTTCAGGTCTATGTGGATCGTAAGCATATATAGAAACTGGAAAAGTAATTTTATAAGTTTTACGATAAAAGTATTCTTATAAAAAGTTATTTTATAAAAATAAGTTTACTTTTATAACAGAAAAATTTTTGGGAATTTTTTTACTTTGGACTAGTACTTTTTTTTACGAACGACGTGTCGAATGAATTCAGTAAAAAAGAAGTTAAAATAAGTAAGTTATGACTTATTTACGGGGATTACGATAAAAATATATGTATATAAATAGTTTTATTTAATTTATATAAACAGTAAAAGTATGGTTCATCAGAAGACTAAAATGTTACAAATTTAATATTTGGATAAATCCTCTTAATACGAAACCGTGAACATAAAGAACGTAAAAAACAGAGTCAAAACGAAAATGATGTAAGGTTTATAAAAACCTTATGCACTATTATTATACTTGTGCACTATTTTTCATGACATTTGATTTAGTCGTTTGTTCGTTTTTAATAAAAATTTACCAAACATTTTTAGAAATAACTTCTATATTATTTTACGAATATTAACTTATAAATATTATTTTCAGACGATTTGAAACTACTTATACGATAACATTATATAAATATTTAAACGTTAAATAAGTGTTTTTTACACAAAAAGTATTAGTTGGTGGTGTTGTTAACTTTTATTTCTTGTGATGTGGTAATTACATTAAGTACATTAGACTCATTGACTTATAATTACTTAGGGTTGCATTCGGACATTGGTGACATTTTTACTTATTTTGATTATTCGCTATCGTTCATTCACTTGAGTGACGTTATAGCCTATGTTTTTTCACGATGATAATGATTTACAGCTTTTGGGGGTGTGTGAAACTTGCATTGTTTTACAGATTATGACATAAGCGTTACATGTTTAACATGTACGTGTTTGCTAAGTAGCAGATAACCCATGAGCCATAATCATGAACTGTATTGCTGAGTAAGCGCGGATGTTTAAAGAGATCTATTTGGGATTGACCTCCACGTCTTGGAGTTGATGTAGCGTTTCAATTATTGCTGCCATTTGCAGATAACGGAAGATCCTTGTGGATTTTGGTTGTTGCAGGGCTTAGAACTCAATAGGGCAATGTAGTCGATTTATATTGCAATTCATACATGTTGACGCTTCGATATCATGAGGCTTAGGGAAAAGTAATTAAATTTTGTGTTGTATTCGCAATATATTGCATTAATCATACACTAAGAAGTCTTGCGATCTACATTATATCTACAAAAACCTTGTGTGAAGTCACACACTTTATGGTGACATTTTAAAGACATGTTTTTTCTAGGTAATAAGTGCAAGTCAAGGAAAATTGGTGGTCGTTATTTTGGATGTCATTGCATAAAGATTTAGAAGCTGTAGAGAATCGTTTTGCAATTATGGATATAATTAACTAATGATTAATGATAAACACACAGGCGGAATAATAACAAGCACAATCAAAGTTTGCACTGATTTTCTTTATTGAACGTTTCCTTTTACCCAACTATAACCTTGGGGCTACACCAAACTAAACTATGGTGTACTATTCGACTTTAATCAGTAGTCTTTGCTATGTAAACTATCTAGATAATAACACGGTGTTACACAACACACACCCCTTTACTATCGACTCTTCATCAGTTGATTGTTTCTTTGGTTGGATATATTTAATCCTATGTACTTTGATCTCTTTTATAGGGAGAGATCATGAACTTTACAAAGGAAGTAAATCTATAGATAAGGAAAACTATTTAAATAATTAAACCACATTAATATGTTTACTATATTATCTGTAGAATATTTGACCAAATCTTCATATTTCTTCACCAGCTTGTAGAGTTTCATAATTACGACTTTGATCCTTTTGTTTCATTCTTTTATTTTCCTTTGTTCATCAAATCACAGAATCCCAACTATCATCCTCTTATTTGATGATGACAAAACAAACAATAGCTCGTACGAAACTTCTCATAAAGCCAATAGCTTCCCTAAAGTGGAGATGTAATCATTCTACCTGAATGAATACAAAATTCCTAGTCTTCCTTTGTATCATGTCTAACATTTAATAAGACTAAAATTCAAAACATGTAATATTTCGTCCCTTTGATAATCATCTAATAGGGGTATTCTTGGTAGAAATGCTAAATGGGATAATAAACAGCTACAAACATATACCACAATAGAATCCAGCCTTCTAAATACGCAAAATACCCGCCATGAAGCATAATACGAAGAATGACTTTCAGCAGTAGAAACACAAACTAGCAGTAGTAATAAATGAACTAGAAAGTCAGTATGAAAACACTTCCCCTTACGTGATGATGTAGATGGTTAACATTTTAATCAATAAGATTCCCTGAAAACCATATGTTTTACATATATTGAATCTCGAACTCTGCAGGCTTTGTAGGGATCATGATGGAAGAAAAACTGAGTATGCAAAATTTGATGAAGAAGTTGAATCTCCCAAACTTGTGTCTTATGTCTTGCACTATCCATGTGACATCGAACTTATAAATAAATCTGTGAAATATAAGTAGACCGTGATCTCTTGAAAGAATCCTTAATAAGATTAGACACTGTAGCAATAAATGTAATCTTAAAAGTGATAGCGAATTTTGTGAGCATTTTGATCATTATAAAGAAAAAATCCCACATTGCTAGATTCTTCAAGTCTTTGTCAACACCATTTAAGCTTACGACAAGTTATCTTTAAATTGTATCTCTCCCCACTTTAAGATATGTTCAGAACCACATCTGTGAAACTCAACTGCAAACCATTGGCAGTACTAATAATAGAATCGAAGAACAGTTACTAAGCTTTCTTTGAGCCCAAAATTCAGTTCCAATGCTTATTCGTGCATATGTTCTAGAATCAAAAAATACACAATGTTCTTCTTTATGATGTCGTTCCACAACTTGATCATAACCAGCAGCTTCATGAGAAACCCAAATAGATGGTTTAAAATCATCTCTTCTTCTTGAATCGTAGCAACAATTGGTTGAATCATCTCATTATAGTACAACCATGTGTCTTCTACACCTTTTCATCTTTTGCATATATTTCATTTGCTTGAAATGTAAACTATTCATTTAGAGATAATTGCTGCTTTTGAAACGTAACAACTTGAGCTTCTAATTTCTTAACAGCTACAGTATAGGCAACTATTTTTGCTTCTTGTTCACCTAACTGATTTCATTTGTTCCAGTCATATAGTGTTTTAAGTTATTATATGAATCTTTGAAAGTTGTTAGAACATAATGATACCTTCATTATTATAATGCTGATAGCCATGAGTGCATGATTTGTCTCTTTCTTCCTCTTTGTATGTTCTCCCAATTGACAACACCCATATCATAGTCAACAAAAAAGTTCTGATTCTGTTCTTTCTTACTTGCCTTGATATGATGAAAACGAGTCTCTTTTCTTATCATCATTTGTCACCATGGATGTACATTCCCTAGCAAAGACCAGTGTTGTGACATTTGAAACATTCAAGCTTCTTTTTGTCAAAACCAACAGGTTTGTTTCCTTCAATTCGAACTCTCCTTCCAGTCTTCTTGTAAAACTTCTTCATTCGAATAGAAATCATTGCTATCTGCCAGTTTATGTCCATATCTTCAATGTCCACATATTAAATTTGTCTAGGTCTTCAAGAAGCAAGTCCAGACTTATGCATTGTGTTGGCAAGAGTCGAATAAAAATAATCTCATCAACAAAACCAGCAAGAACTTCTCGTTCTAGAGTATTGTTTGAAGAATTGTTAGGAATGAAGTGTAAGTATGTAGGTCCAGTATGTCCAATTAAACCTTGTTAATTTATTGTGGTTTCTGTGTGAAACAAAAGCAAACATTTGAAGCACTTTAGATGTTGTGAGATATGGTACTTGTGAGTCTTGCTCAAAAACCTAAGGTTATTATACAAGTCATCAATGGACAAAGTTGTCCAACTTCTGGTTTGGTTCTCATGGTTCATTGTAGATTTGACCAGCTGGGGGATATGATATGAGAAACTTGTCATTTGCATCTCAGTGATAATTCTGACACTATGGGCTTCTAACTATGGAGAGTGTTGTCTGGAACATGTTATATCCCTTTTCTAAACCTTTGATACTTGATATAGTAAAATGCTTCAAACTGTTGTTTTAAATCAATTTCAGCATCTTCTTTTGGAATTTGCATTACACCAAAACTAGTCATTTATGGCTTCCCCAAATTCTTTGCATAGTCCTATTCCATGATATCTTCTCAGATGTTCCTTGGGAATGGCATAAGTTAAAGATGGTTCTGGCCTTCCTTCCTTTGCTTTCAACTGCATAAATTTTCTTACAGAGTACTGGTGGAAGTATTCTGAAAAACCATTTTTCCAATGGAGATTCTTTTTTGATTTCCATTCTGAGTTACCTTCCAAACATTATTATCCAATATATTCAGGTATTGTTCTCATCTTCATGCATATTTCATACCCTCCTTCTTCTTAATTGGGTGTTTAATATTTGAGATAGTGGTTGTGGAGGATTGTGTTGTGTTGTTGTGATTTTAATTTATTGGTTTTTTGAGTACATTTTCTGATTGATCTTCATGGTTATGTTGCTTTCGATCATCTCTATGATGTTGAGAGAAATCATATTAGCAGGTTGAGGACATTTTATAGTTCTAAACTGGGATTGTTTGTTTATGTGATTCTTCATACTCAGAGGTCCCAGAGGTATGATTAACAAGTAGAGAGAATCGTTTTGCCCATCTAGGAATAATAACAATGATTGATAACACGCAGCGGAATAATAAAGAACACAATCAAAGTTATCACAAGGTTTTCTTTATTGAACGTTTCCCTATTACCCCAACTATAATTTGGGGCTACACCAACTAACTATGGTGTACTATTCGACTTTAATCAATCGACTATGCTATGTAACTATCTAGATAACTAACTACAGTGTACACACACACCCCTTTACTACTCGACTCTCATCAATTGATGTTTCTATGGATGGATATCTAAAACCTATGGTTGATTCTTTATATAGGAGAGATCATGACTAAAGGGGAAGTAAAATCAATATTAAAGAAAAAACTATTTAAATTAAAATAAACCACATTATATGTTCCTAATTATCGTGTAGAATATTTGACCAAATCTTCATATTTATCCACTAGCTGTAGAGTTTTATAATGACGACTTTGATCCTTTTGTTTCATTCTTTTATTCAATTTGTCTCCATACAAATTCAAGAATCCATCAGAAGGCATTTCCATTTGGGTATATTTATGGTTTAAAATTCTTTACAATTACAAGTGATCATGTTAAGGACGTTGTGCTTTTGTAACAAAAAATTCTAGTTTTTTCCAATGTATCAGTTTTACAAAGATCTCTTTATCGGGTCACTCTCATATCTTATGCTATTGATCTATGATGTAACGCTCCCGGACACATTATTCCGTTGTGACCCGATTTGGGGGTGTTACATAAGAGCTGAGTGATCAGTGTGCATGATCGTCTTTGATAATACCAGATAGGACCGGAATTTGTCAAATGTAAATACTACAGCCATAAGTTCTTTTTAGTGATTATATAGTTCTGTTGAGCTGCATTGAGAGTTTTGCTTGCAAAGTAGATTGGGTAAATGTTTTTTACCATCTTTTTGACCTAAGATTGCTCAAACTGTGAAATAACTTGCATCACACATGAGTTCGAACGGAAGATTCCAGTTTGGACTTACGATCATAACTTGAAGCGTTGTGAAATTCGTCATTGAATTCGAATGGAGTATCTTTTTCAAGCAACTTGGTGAGCGGACGGGCGATTTTTGAGAAATATTTATTGAATCTTCGATAGAAACCTGCATGTCCTAGAAAACTTCTAATACCTTTGATATTAGTAGGGGTGGAAGTTTGGTGATTACGTCGATATTTTCTTTGTCGACTTCGAGGCCTACTCGGCTACTTCGTGTCTAAGCAAAAATTCCTTCTTTTAACATGAATGTGACATTTTTTACCCTGTTAAGGAAAGCTGTGCATATCTTGCACGTTTGAAGCATTTTATCTAGGATTATTTGGATTATGATATCATAAAGAGTTCCTAAGAAAGAGGAAAATTCATTGTGAATACTTCAACGAATTCTTCGATCATGTCATGAAAGAGAGCCAGCATGCACCTTTGGAAAGTAGCTGGAGCATTACATAAACTGAAAGGCATTCTTCTATAAGTGTATGTACCTAAAGGACATGTGAACCTTTTTTTTTCTTGGTCTATAGGATCGATTGGTATTTGAAAATATCCGGAAAAACCATCGAGGAAACAAAAGTATTTATTTCCTGCGAGTCTTTCTAATATTTTGTTCATTGGAATGAAAAGGGAAGTGGGCCTTCGCAGTTAGCTTCATTGAGTTTACGATAAAACGAATGCAACTCGACAAGCCTTAACACATTTTTGTTGGAACAAGATTTTCATCTTTTTGTTGGTAAATAACTCTTTATACCACCGTTCTTTGGTACACAGTAAATAGGGCTTACCCAAGGGCTATTGTTGATTGGATAAATAATACCTGTATCGAGCATTTTCACTATTTCCTTTTTCACAACTTCTTGCATATTTGGGTTTAATCGTCTTTGTTTTTGCACAACTTGTTTTTTATCTTCTAAGAGTTGAATTTTGTGTTCACAAAAAGATGGACATATTCTAGGAATGTCTGTGGTTTTCCAAGCAAAGGCTTTCTTTTGTTTTTTAAGAATAGAAACAAATTTATTTTTGTTTTATTTAGAGAGCTGAGATGATATGATCATCGGAAGAAAATAGGGTTCTTCTAAGAATGCATATTCCAAGTTATCAAGAAGAGGTTTAAGTTTAAGATCCATAAGAGGTTCTTCAAGAGATGTTTTGATCTTGTAATCGGTGTTAAAGGTGATTTTTTCAAATGGTGGTTCTTCGGTGTTAGATTCAGATTCAGAGTTTTCATCGGCAGTCATTGCCATAAACTCAAATTCAGCAAAGAGTTTTTCTACGAGGATGGTTCCTTCGATGGAATTGAAGATTTCACTACCTTTGTTGAGAAGAGCCATCTAAATCTTCTTCTAAGATTTTCGTTCGATGCATCAATACTAAAACATGTATCATATTTTGAGTAGAAATGTTTCATAGCAAAAAATTGATCGTTAATAAATCATTCCTTTAGTTCTAACTCCGAGATTGAGTTGCTTCTGTTTGACTCGAATTACTGCATCAAAAGTGTGAAGAAAATGTTTTCCTAAGATAATGGGAACTTTACTGTCTTCTTCCGTTTCAAGAATAACAAAATTAGCAGGGAAGGTGAATTTACCAACTTCAACGAGCATATTTTCGGCTATTCCAACAGGATATTATAACGATCGGTCAGCTAATCTTACGCTCATTTTAGTAGGTATGAGAGTTTCGAGAGATAACTTTGTATATAAATAATATGGCATGAGATTTATGCTTGCACCAAGGCTCGGCCTAAAGCTTACATTGAGAACGCTTAGGTTTTAGTTTAATGGGATGTGCTTAACTTCCGTGGTCTCAAAGTTTTGGTAGACTTTGTTTTGAGTATGGCGAATTTCATCACTCAAGAAAGCGGCTGCGAAATTTGTTTATCTTTTGTGTTTGTTAACTAACGAGTTCCTTGAGAAATTTGCCATAGTTGGGCAATCCGGCTAAAATGTTAACAAGAGGTACGTTGATTCGAATGGCTCGAATCATGTTGAGGATATTTCCATATTGAGCTTCCATTTTCTCTTTTCTAAGGCGTTGAGGATATGGGATTTTTGGTTTGTATGGTTTGGGTATCGATGTTTCTTTGATTGGTTTGTTTCTTTAGGCTTGGGTTGAGGTGTAGGTTCTTCATCTTCATCATCACTATCAAATTTGATAGGAGTTTCAGAATCGTTAGGCTGAATGATGTGTTGTAGTGAGGTGTGTGATTTTATTAATTTAAGTTTTAAATTTATATTTTGCCGACTTTACCAAAAATAACACTTTAACGGGCAGTGTACCGGGTCAGATGGGGAGTTAATGGAAGTTAATTGGTGTCGATCATAAGAGCGAGAAAGAAACAATCTTTAATTTATTTATAATTTTTTGGGTTATATCAGCTAAGTTAGTTCTATTCTATTTTTAAACCTATGCATAAAATACCTATGTTATATCCTCAAATTAACGGTAAGGGGGTTTTCAGCCTGAGAGACTGCGAAGGGTTTTTTGGTGACTATAATCAACTTAAGACACTAAAACGAATGCAAGCAAATTAACAGAATGATAAAGAGCGTCTAGTCCAATATAAGAAAACTGTTTAACATTATTAATCCAATCAGAATGTTGATTTGTTTATTTAGTGCAATGATTACTTATCTCGAGGCGGTATATCATTCTTAAGACTTAGGCGGTACTTCTTCCTAAGACCTAGATACGAAGAATTCTGTCACAATTAAACGTATCTGCATAAAGATCCGTATTGGTAATTATTATCTATCTTATGTTATTAATGCGATGGTGATATTGTTAAACCTAGACTAATAGGAGACTTTTCACCACTTACCTGCGTTAAGGCAATTCATTACACTAGTTAGTCCACTAAACTAGTCTTTACCAATAATTAAGAACGTACTCGTTCATCCAAGGGTCACCTACCGGTTAAACTCATCTCACAATCTAAGGGCAAGATAGGTTGTTATTTGTGATCCTATTGGTATAGATGTTTAAATCACTATATAGAGAGCATCCTGCATCATAGATTACTTGTTCGTTCACTAGATCCATTCGAAAATGATTAGGTCACATACAAAAGCAGTAAACAAGTATAAACTGAATAAACATTAAGCAAGTATCGAGATAAACAAACAAACATTA
Organism: Tanacetum coccineum; assembly: GCA_026074375.1. Lineage (NCBI taxonomy): Eukaryota > Viridiplantae > Streptophyta > Magnoliopsida > Asterales > Asteraceae > Tanacetum > Tanacetum coccineum. The sequence continues at coordinate 30,431 of BQNB010068210.1, forward strand.
AGATCTTTTATAATAATGGCTAATACCCGAAAGGTATTAGCCTTAAAAACGGCAATTATCAATATAAAAGTAATAATTTTTAGCAAGGTAAACTAACCGAAGTTAACGAATGGATACCAATAATGAAAGATTGCAGAGTTTATAGAACGGATTACAAGTTGTTTCCTATGGAATTATATTACGTTGAAAGACTTTTCTGATTTTTTCTCTTTGAAAATCGGTAACTTTTGTGATTTAGGTATCGAAATTGATTTAGCACACTTAAAAATCATTTTTGAGTTTCTAATTTATCAAGGTCAAGGATTTTGGTCGATACGGCGGGTTGACTAAGGTCAATACAACGTATCGGGTGTTTCTTGGAATATGGACCACGTTCGATATCTTCTAGAATATTTTATTTTCATAGCTTGAATACGGCGTAAAATCGTTCCTGGATACGGTGTATTGATCTTGTTTCCTTCGTGGTCTTTTGTGAAATGCAGGCACAGATACGCCGTATCTTCCTTGATGGATACGGCGTATTGGATGTCAGAACAGTACTTTTAAATGTCTTTGTTTAAAGCTCCAGAATGCAGGTTTGCCTTTTTGCTAATCTTACAAGTATCCATAATTAGTGCAATTCAAATACAAACGTTTAAGTAACAATCTTTGCATATCAATTAAACTCTAAATGGGTTATTTACATGGGATAAATGATGCTATAAAAGTAACGTTATTTGTTATCATCAAATATCCCCACTTGAATCCTACTTGTCCTCAAGTATCCTTTAGAAGTTTATGAAAATGTATCCCTAAGGATTTTTCTGTTTTAGCATTATTTTGATTATTACAAAGTACACAACCAATCACCTCAACTAATAGGGAGATATAAAGGATATCAAATTCACTCAAATAATCTATGTAGGTAACATGTAATAATTTCGTTATTGCTCGGTCGTGACGAGTATTCTATCATAGGTTTGGCAAGGATACACATCTCCACCAATAGAGCTAAGGAGTAACAAGTTTAAAACGACACATTTAGAGGTCGTTCTCTTGTATCTAGCGCTGTGTATTATGAAGTAGCACCCCATGCGGTATTCCGCTGCGTTGTGATAATTTTTGGAGGTGTTACATATACATACCTAGAACGCCGAGATAGACATGTGTGTTCGATCACATCCCCATTCGAATTTAACCAACGGTTAGGATGAAGACTAATATAGGGTAGAAACCTTCTAACTTTCACCAATAGTAATAAACCAACAAGGCAGCTGAGACATGCATACATGGTCGTAATGACGGAATAGACATACATGCTCGTACACATCCTCATTCACGTAAAACCCATGTCAAATGATTAGGAAAGGGAATTAAATTGTTGTTAAATAAATATTACAAAAACAAATAGATTAAGTCCAAGATATAAGTTGCTAGACACTTTTTCCTGACCGTTACCATGATAAAGACACAACTATTTACAAACGTCTTGATCATAGATCAAAAACAACAACCAAAGTTGGCGTTCCCGTATCGGTCAACTTCCCCACCATCCCATACTTTACATACTTTTACAAGACAAGTGGTGATATCTACCACTTTATACAAAACTATACATCGTTGACTTATAAGACGTATCAATGAATAATCGATCCTTCATATAATTCCTTCAGTCTAAGCTTTTGCGAAACGGTTATCTTCAAACTTTCTAACTCTCTTTTTTATTGTGTTTTTTCTAATTTTTTCGATTTGTTTGCTATACTATACTACGAAACTCAGTGTAATTCCACCATCTTCGCGGTCATAATAACTCCGAATAATTCCTTCGGTAATTCTTCATTCTTCAGACGTACCAATAATTGTGTTGGTAGTAAAAATACATGAGTTTTGACTACTTTATATTCCCATTTAAAATGTGCAAATTTCTTCCCAACCGTACCAAAGATAAAAAATTGACACAAGACTCGGGAAATACATACTTTACACTTTAAGCAACTAGCAACTGATAAATGGACATAATCTAACAGTGTAGGCTAAGGTGTAAAGGTGTAACAAAACAGATAATTGGTGTAATTCCTAAAGGATTGGCTCTATTGTTTTTTCTAGGGGTATCTTACTCTTAAGATGAGAGTAAACAAAGGGTTTATATGAGGATTTAACTAACCAGTGTAGTTAGTTAATAAAACAACATATAAAGGCTTTTTAGGTATACTCCTAGAAATTTACCAATTTAAACAAGTTACTCCATCTAAATCCATAGTACTCATTATTGTGGTCTCGAATAGATATACCAAGCCAAGTTCTAAAGTCTACAACATCCCCGGCACACTCATATTTTGTGGAATTTGGGTAAACATTTGTCACACCCCGTAAATTCCCGGTTAGTATTCCGACCCATCCCGGTCATCTACTTTAAATTTTATACATTACGTTTAAATCTGACAATTTACCGAGGAACTAAACTGCGTAAAAACTAAGAAACGTCATCGGACGTGTTCCAGCATCGGTTATAAATTAATTTAGGCTTAATATGTGTTATATTAGCTTTCCTAAGTGTTTCGTGATTTTTAATCACTTCCGATATTAATTTTAGGGTTTTATCTCTTAAATTAAGTTTTTCGCGTTTTTGACCAAACGGAACCCCGAAAACTCAAAATCGTTTCGTGTAAACACAAGTTATCGTATTTCTCGTGTCATACTACTAAAAATTTCGTTCACCTCTTTTTCCCTAGCCAAATGTGGCGCCTAAACCACAACAACATGCATACTTGAACTCTAAATTAAAGATTTGGCATATTTTTTTGAAACATGCACCCATGTGTGCATATAAACTTGGAAAATGACACATGAGAGTGTCACTCTCATGTGTATATTTCTCATACAACACTTGCATATGAATACTTACACAATTCTTACACATTTGACTAGTAACTTTGAACCATATCCATCTTGAGTGAACCTTGGCTAGAAAAACTTGAACCATATGGTCCTTGTGACCATATTCGGCCGAACCCAAGACCAAGCACACCTTTGGTGTGTGTTGGTCACTTGTGTACACATTTAACCCTAAAACCCTAGCTTGTGACCTATAAATACAACACATATCTCACACTTAGGTTATAACACATTTCACTAGCCACAAAATTTTCACACATCTCTCTTCCTCCTCTCCCTTGCTCACGGCACAACACCAACTCACAAACACCTCCATAACTTTTGATTTCTAGCAAGATCCAAGTATTCTAAGTTTAATTCTAAGGTTATCTAAGGTAGATCCATGTGTTGGTTGGTTATTTTTCAAAGATTTCAAGAATTATAAAATTAGGGTTTGCAAGATTATTTGGGGTTTTTATAGATCTATAGTTTGTGGGTATAGATCTTGTGTTTTCTCTACTTGCTCTTCTTGATTTGTAAGTGTTCCTTGAATCCTTGCTTGGTTTCATCCATTATTTCTATAGATCTATGTTTGTTCATAAAGATCCATGTGTTGTGTTAATTTTTACAAAAGA
>BQNB010068211.1:0-33917 GCA_026074375.1 Tanacetum coccineum
ACTCTTCAATCAAACTCATAACTCTTAAAACTAAAGTTCTAAAGTAAAATCTTCCTAAGACTCAACATATTTACTCAGGTTACGTGACGTGGCTGTTTATTATTATTTTTCTATATCAACCTTCCATGGTTAAGATTGTGATAAGGTCGTCAGCTTTCATTTTGGCATATTTATTACATCTACATATCAGGTGAAGTTCATAACCTCGCCTTTACTTATTTACATGTTTTATAAACCCGCGAGGGGGATACATGCTTGTTACAAACTCTTTTACATACTCGTTTATCTTATAACAATGTGATTACTTTTCAAAGACTTAATGAGTTCATAACCTCACATTTCAATACTTTATAAACCTGTAATACCTGCTATAAACCATGAATGCAAGTGTTTTTCCAACTATATGCTATCCAGATATATTATTGCCTAAGTAGCTTCTAGTGCCATTATTTCCATATCATGAATCATTAATTACTTGCATTGCGAGTGAACGCGAATATTGTGAATAGATCTATTGGGGGTGACGGCTCCGTTTTGTTTAACCCATGCTTGGGGTAGCCAAACGCACTATATTTGTCCTAATAGGTAACCTTGGCAAGTTACCTTTTCCACAGGGACATCTGTCCCTAACCAATATCACTACGGTGATTTTTCCTGTTAACGTATTGATGTCATAAGCTTAGCTGCAATAATAATGTCACCCTATTTTCCATAATAATTGTGTTCGTTGCAATTATAACCATTATGATAACTTGCATTCAACTGTTTTCCATGATAATACTGTTCTCCATAATAATACTGTTTTCCATGATAATACTGTTCTCCATAATAATACTGATCTCCATGATAATATTGTTTTCCATACTATTTTCCATGATAATTGTGCTCATGCAATTATTACACTATAACTGGTATTCAACTATTACATTTCAAACCTATGAATTTCACTCAACCTTTGTGTTGACCCTTTTTATGCATGTTTATCTCAGGTAATTAAGCAACTTATGGCATGGAGTGGCATGGACTTGAAGATGGCTAAAACTTGTTATCATTCACATTTTATGTTTCTAGATTTTGGGACCTGCCTTTGTAAAACTCTGATTTTAAATGAATGATAACGTATCTTTTAAAAACGTCTCTTTTGAGTCGTTTTCTATGATTGTGTCTGTGATTCATGAAGTAATACCCCAGATTAACTTCCGCTGCTATATTACCAAAATGGGGGTGTTACAGAGTGGTATCAGAGCTCACGGTTATAGAGAACAAGGGTAAAACCTTAACTATAACTACTTTTCTTTTGCCATCAATGTCCTCCGTGCCACTACATTCCCTGAATTGTGAAGATGCCACTACTTTTTCCGAATAGTATGTAAAAATACATAACTACTATACTATTATATAAATAACTTATGTTATTTACACTGAGTTGTTATACATAATTATGTCTACTCCCGAATATATCTATCCTATTATTATCCTATCTGATTCCGATGTTGAGGATACTTTTTCCTCTACACATTCTCCTGACTATATCCCGGCTTTATCAGACTATTCTCTGGCTTCACCAGGAAACACCTCTCCTAACTTTTTAGATGATTTAACTAAAGATCTTCTATCCTCACTATCTATCTCACCTTTTCATGATGATCTTCGTATTCTAAAATTTTCACCAGATCCTATTACTCCACCAGTTATTTTAACTCCATCTCCCCCCCCTGGTTATTACCACCATCAGACTGTTTGCTCCCCGTTATTCTTTGTTCTGAAGAATATTTTTCCATTCTAGATGGCAAATACATTCCATCTTCTTCCTAACTACATTTTCTAATTCTCATGGTTGCAAGCATATAATATTGAACCTCCATCTTTCTCAGTCTATACTCCTTTCACTACTCTGATATGTGTTATAGAAATAGTTTATACATTGTACATCTGAAGCTCATGAGAAATCATATCGTAGATATGTTATATTACTTTGATGTACTGGCTTTTCTCCGCTGTGATGAATAATTATGAAGAATTGTGTTTGGTTTGGATTATGCATTCCTAGTGTTTTGGTTGAAGGTATTTATTCCATAAACTTAAAGAAGCCCGGTTAGTTCTAACCGGGGTGTTCTAGGATGGGTCGTCAGGATTAATTGTTTTATTAGTCGAGATCGGCGATGGGTCCCTGATTGGTGGTGGTGAGCGGGGTAGCGGTTGAGGTGTTTAGTTTCACTCGGTTGTTTCGGGGGAATCCGAGCAGTGTTGTGTCTTGGATCAGAGACCTGGGGAGGTTGCGTTGTTTTGTTGAAGCTTTGGGCATTTTTTTTGGGGGATATCATTGGGGATATTGGGGGGGTTGAATCATTTGGGAGTTGATTTTATTTGTTTTTTCTGATACTTGGCAAGGGGCGCTATGCATTTACGCCAAAATATAACAACATAAAAATATTCATTAATCCCTCTAACTCTAAAAATAATATATCTGTATAAATGTGGTCCATACGTATTATATAGTTTATACTTGACATTATATATACATTATTTTTTTGAGAATTTTTTTGTTCCATTGTTCATTTTATAATTGTGTATGTGTGCGTGCTTATCCTCGTATGATATTGGAGGTTGGGGGTGCATGTGTTCGGGTAAGTCTACAGGTAGATCGTTTACTAGAGGTTAGCGGTTAACGTACATTTATACGTAAAATATCTGTTGAGGTTTCAGCGCGTTGTTAGTGGAAAGTCACGGTTCTGACTAGATTGGGGGCCAGTAAGAGGTACACACAATGGTAGGTTTGTGAAAAGGTCGCAGTCTTACGTTGACTTTGGGTAGGATCTAGTGAATGTACCAATTATTTTGTTTTTTTTTTATTATTTATTAATAATAATATGAAACATTACAATATCAAAAATAATTATATTAGCATGGTGACTATTTGCTCTCACATTTTGATGGTTTTTGATATTTTTTTAAGTTCCCATTGGCGTTCTTTGAGTCTAGGTCAAATTGTGCATGATAATTCAACTTGCATATGTTGGCCTGCAAGTGGGGCTATTTGCCAAGCCGAGGCTCGGTTTGGTTCTCGACCGTTTTTATTACGTTGGTTGGTGAGGTAACCGTTAGTGTATTTATTCAATATGTGTAGCTTTGGGTACTAGTATATTATGAAGGTTTGTTTAATGTTTTATTTCTTCTATTTATCGCGTCGTGGTAGGCCTCCCTTCAGCTGTGGGTTGGAGATTGGAGGGTTTAGAAAGTCGTAGGGGAGTGTACTTGTGCACTGGTCTTTTATGGGGAGAGTGGGGAGGGGGGCGGGTGGGGTGAGGGGTGGTGGGGGGGGGGGAGTGGAGGGCAGGGGTATATAACTCAGCCTGTGAAGAATCTGTTAGATGAAGAGTTCGCGGTGGTCGGAAGATTTTTTTTATTTTTTTTTAATTTTTTTATTTTTTAACTTTTTCTTCTTTTTTTTTGTATTTTTATTTTTACTTTTTTCTTATTTTTTTTATTTTCTCTTTTTTTTAAATACACTAGGAACTGGGTGTACTACAACAAATAAGCATTGCATTTGATATTGTAAGGAAACTTGTGTTTTTGACCTCATTGGACTCAGGTTTTTTAGAAGCTACTCCACCCCCTCTTCCTCTGGTTGAACTCATCATGGTCCACTCTTTCAGGACACCTCTCCTCAATTAAAAACCCCCTCCCCCTTAGGTCTTTTTGGTCTTTGTTTTTTATTATTTTTGATCTGTTTCCTAAGGCTGTGTTAAATATATTTTTAGTCACCTGCCTAGTGCTTTCGTAATTCAGATATCATAACTAGTGCCGTTGACTTGGTAGTCTGGCCGCTCGTGTTCGGTATGTATATATTTTTACTATCGGCTGCGTCCGTGTGGACCAGTTGGAGGAGGCGGTGGTGGGTTAGTATCTGTACAGTGCCCTCACATGTATGAGACTCGGCTTTCTTTAATCAAGGTGCTGTATCCTGGGTTGATTTTGAAGAATGTACGGGTGGGGCGGGGGGGCGGTTAGTGTTGTGACTGTGGTATATTATGTAATGCGCAGAATCAAACCCTGTAAAAAAGCACACGAAAAACGACGATCATATCGTGGTCAATCAACATACTATAAATAGTTACGGACAGATGCAGAATAAAAAGTTGGTCATAAGACTTAAACACATACGAACTACAAATTGAACAAACAGGTGCACGAAAATTATCATGCTATCAAGTATAGGTTCAACCAAGTCAGAAAAGGACCAACGGACATCAACAACGTCAGTTGTATGTCGTTGTCGGAAGGTTGTGGGAAAGCTGTGGGGGTTTACCATGGAGTATTGGTGTGGTCCGTGCGTTGGGAGGTTCTTGATGGTGGATGAGGGGTATCGTCGGAAGCTGTGAATGGTGGAATTAGTGGCTGGTGAGCAGGGGGCACGCAACTCGTTCGCACGCTTGATTTAGTTTAGTTTTAATTATCCCATATTTTTCGTTCTTTTAATGTCATTTTCATTATGTAAATATTTTTCTTTAATCTATTTTCTTTTTAATTTATTCTATTCCTATTTTTTTATCTTTACTTTTTCGTAACTTTCTTACAAATTTATTGATAGCAAAGAAAGTAGAATTATGGGGTTTTCGTTCCTAATCTTGGGTTTGTTTAAAGTCTGCAAACGCTCTTTTTCTTATTGGTTCTGTAATCGTTTCTAATCTACCTACCATGGGTTCTCGATGTGTTGTTTTTCTTTCATTGTTTATCATAAGCTCCATCTAAAACCTTTATCTTTTCATTATCATGATTTTTGTGTAATATGATGTTTTTTATAGCTAATCACCATCGGACACACTTTTTTTAATATTCATTATTAATCCATTTTCAAGTCTAAACATGGTAAAGAGATTTTTTTTACTTGTGATCATTGTTTTGTACACTTTTATATATGTTATGACATTGGATGTTTATCATGTTAAAATAGGTATATAAGTGATGTACCATGTTGGTTAAGTGAAAATATGCATATGTATGAATTAGGGTTTTAAAAGTACTTAGGAAGTTATTGTTTTAATGAGTTGTTAATGAATTTGATAATTTGTCTTTCTTTTTTCTATGGAAATCTCTTGGACTAATTAATAGATTTGGACATTTATTATTTATGACTTATGATAGAAAGCAATATGGATAGGTTTGTGGAAAATTATACTAAGTTGAAAAAGTGTTTAAAAACAAGTATATCTTTTGGTTTTTCAAAGTGGGCTGTTTGTGGAGTATCGAATGTAAGGATCATCCATATTATGAGCCTATAAAAGATAGATACACCTCATGACGAGCCCGAGCATGGTAAGAGAAACTTGAAAAACGGATAAATAACTGCAAAATGTTTACGGTAAAAAAAACTAGTTATACGATAAATAAAGGATTTATAAAAGATATGAAAAAATTTTTTTTTTTTTTTATATTAAAACCCTTTATAAAAATTATGTGTTTAAAACATCAGTTTAGTATTTTTAACAGATTAACACTTTTTTTTAGGGTTTCAATCCAAAAATGATAAGAAAACGAAAATTTTCATAAGTATTAAGAATGAGTTATGAATTTCGCGAGTTTTACGACAATTAATATTTTACTTTTTTATAAAAATATATTTTCTACTAAAGTTAGTATTCATGACATAAACTTTTATTTTTGTAAACCTATCAAATCATATAGGGAACTTTCAATTACGAGACTTGTCGAAAGATTCGCTAAAATGCACTATAACGAATAAAATACGTCGTTTACGAGTTTACGATTTTCTATCTTTTTTGAATACAGGCAAAAAAAACTATATACATTTAAATTATGTTGTATGGTGTGAACAGTAAAAGTACTGTTCACCAGTAGGTTCCCACAAAATTTGTGAAAATGTCAAATTTGATAACTCGACCTTAATACGAAAACGTGACTTCATGAGAGCGCAAAAAACACCTCTCAATGGACTTGAAACCTCGCGAAGTTACGCCGAGTTTTACGATATAACCGTATTTCATTAAGTTTAATTATTTAAACACAACTTTACCCATATAATTCGATGGTGAATCTAGTAGTAGAATTTGTATTTGATAGTTGTTAATTACTTGCTTAGCAACTTATACGACCTTAATTTACTTTTTTTGTAAAACAAAATAGGTGGCATATGACGTTGGCGTTGAAATCGCATTATTCCGCTCTGTGATTATTTTTATAATTTTGAGATTTTTAGTAAAATGTTCCATGGTGTGATGTTTCATAGCCCCATATTTTTACGATTTCAATGATTATAACTAGTTGGTGTCTATTTTTTTTTGATTTCAGGGGGTTAACTCAAGACGCTGCTGGGGTGGGGGGTAGGTATAAGTGTAAACATGCTTTGTTTTATAAACTTGGACGCAAGTGTATATTTTTATATTGATTTCTTTGTGTTTGCCTAAGTTAGCGATAACCCAAGTGTGCCTCATTTCATGAAACTGTTTTCTGCCCACATATTGCATTAGATGTAGTTGTAAATTACATTCACTATGTCGAGCACGAATGTTATGAATAGATTATTTGGGATTGACCCCCCCCCCCCCCCCCCCCGTTCGGGTGATTTGTATCACCGAGAATGAACCGTTATTAAAATGTCGATTTGGGATGTTTAGGGTTGAACATCTGATCGGGCAGAATAGCAATATTTATTATTGCGAATATAATTGTCGAGCTTCAGTGTCATGAGCTTAGGAAAACGTAATCGGATTTTGTGATGTCTGCATCTGTTGCTTTATCATGGGGAAAGTCTTGCGGTCCTGCATATTATAATTTACTAACCTATGAATTCACCAACATTTTTGTTGACGTTTTAAAGCAATGTTTTCAGGTGGTCAATAGGCACGAGGTGCCAGGGATACATTGGTGACACTTTTGGTTATCACGCTAAAGATTTGGATGTAATATGTTTTGGGAAATGTATTGTCAATCTTTGTAATATCAAACATGAACATGGTAAAGCTTGCATGCTTTGTGTTATATAAGTCTCTTTTATCAAATCAAATGTATCATTTTAAACGACTTTTTGTCGTTCTTATATATCTTGTGCTATTGAATCTGAGAAGTTAACGCCCCGCGATTCTTATTCCGCTGCGACCCCATTTTGGGTGGTACAGATTGGTATCAAGAGAGCCAAGGTTATAGAGAAACCAGGTCAATGTTTTGCTGGACTTATTAAAACTGTTTTCAACATTGCCATTCATAAAAAGGGGGTTTTACGGAGACACACTAGTTGTATGCATTAGTTAGTTTATAATAATTTGCATTCAATAATTGATTATTACGTGTTTATAATATATTAGTTTATTGCAATAAGAGCCTTATATATTATAATCTATAAGTTATTTCTGCTGGTGAAAGTAAGTATGTCAGCTGATTCCGTAGTTACCTATACGTTTGTTCACTCTAAGGCACGATCATGGAGTATCCCATCTGAGGATCCTTACGAGGAGGCTGCCAGACAGTTACTGGAGCAGGCACCACATTCTCCAGAGTATGTACCTGATCCCATGGAGCTGGAGGATCATGTACCAGTGTACATTCCTGAGCCTGAGCACCCTGAGGACTTAGTGCCAGCTGAGGATGAGGCACCTAGTGAGGCAATATTACAGAGGTTACTTTGGAACCTCCCACAACCACCATTCTTTTTTACCCTTACTTATCCGACCCCACACCGTACTAGAGCTCAAGGCTCTATATGAGAGTTTGTAGCACACATCCACCTATCATCACTACTTCCCAACAGGGACACCACCATTGTTAACCTATACCATTACCTAACACCATCCACTAGCGAGAAAAGGGGGGGGGGGGGGGCTTTTTGAATATTTTTTAATTCCGAGGCTGACATGCGCCCAGAAAGGTACTATTACTGCTCCCCAGTACCTGGGTGTAAGGTTTGGGGAGTGTTTGCTGCTAGCTGCTGCGAGACAGCCCGGGACCCACTATGGCCCGTTTAGGGTTAATGACAGTTTTGTAGACATTTTGGAGGACTAGATCCGAGATTCTGAGAGGTGGATGATGACTCTTAGAGCTGTGGGTCAACTTGAGGGTCAGTTACCAGGTAATTGTTCGCAGAGTGTTAGAAGAGAGTTCGGAGTTTGACTAAAGATCCATCACGATGCCCAGAAGATCGTTGTGCAGCTCGGCTCTTAGAGCTGAGATTAAGGTATTGCGGAGAGAGAGGTCTTGCTTTACGGAGCTGAGAGTATGAGCGTCAGGCCTTGGCTAGGTCTGAGGCTTACAACAGGGCATTAGAGGCACGGATTACAGTGTTAGAGACTCAGGCGCGTCGCCACTGAGTTTTGGCAGTGTCCCAGGTCTCGGATGATCACGCAGATGAGGCTATCATGCGTGTATTCAGGCCTTTGGAGGCTGAGCACGCGATGTACACCTTTAGAGGGATATTGGTAGTAGTGCTTTTTTGGGTTACTTTTCTAACTATGTAGCTATACTATTATGCATGCTAAGTTTTTATAGGTTACTCCTAGTAGCAGGCTGTATAAGACTCTTTTGTTGTGATTAGCTATCCGGTATGGATCTTTTGTTTGTGTTTAGTTTTGTTGTATAGCCTCACTATAGTATTACGGGTAACTCCGGACTAGTTGGGCTCTAGGTGATTTGAATTTTGTAACCTAGCGACGATAGGGAATCATTGACGTACCAAACAGATCTGTTTATTCCATGCTTTATATATGGACATGGATGTATTATGTTTTGTCGATGCTTGTGTTGGTTGTATGTTTCACCTGTGTGATGTGATCTTATTTTATTATGATGCATATGTTTTTATGTGCACGTTATGTTTGTAATTAAAATTCTAACGGGTGTATTGTATTTTCTTGTGATTGAACGAAAATGGCACCAAAACGATCCACAAGGTAAACATACTAGTCACACCAACAACACCACACTAGTAATGAGGCACAACTTCAGGCATTTAATGACCGAGGAGAAGGAGTTGCTGCTCGCAATGGCTGAAGCAGAAGCAAGCAGAGTTGGAATGGCTTGACGACAACAAATGTTCAGGACCAAGGACTAGCAACAAGCTATGTTCGCGAATGGGATCTTACTCTGAATTCCTGAAATGCAAACCTTTTGGACTTTAAAGGGACTGGGGAAGTCGTCGGACTCACTTGTTTGGTTTGAGAAAATGAGTATATTTTTAGCAGTAGCAATTGCACAACATCTTGTCAAGTTAAATTAGGCGACTTGCTTCTCTTCAAGACGGATGCTCTTACATGTGGGATATGCCATGTTAAGACCACTGAATCCGAGCAACTCATTGCCATGCCTAATGGGCAACACTGAGAAAATGATTACTTGATTAAATTATGCCCGAGGGGTGGTCACAGAAGATTGAGACTGAATTGTGGAATCTTAAGGTTAAGGGCATCCTGATTGTGGTGGCATACAATCGGACAATCTCAGCAACTAGCATTGATCGTGTGCAAGGGATGTTCAGAAGAGGTAGACAAGATTTTGAAAAAGTATAGCGGTGGTTGACGATTGATACTTGGAGTGTAAAGGCTCAAAGACGAAAACCATGCAAAGAGTCTACGAGTTTACTACTAAGTTGATGGTATGAGAAGACCCATGCCTATGCTGAACGTCAGGCAAAAGAAAGAAAGTTAATCTTTGATGATCGTTCCTAAAGACCAATCAAAACCATACAACAGCAAAATAATAGGCAGAAACAGGCCAGGCCTACACTGCATTCAATAGTGACAGAAACCTACGGATTCGGGTCTAATCCTTTGGGTTTCAAGTGTGATTACAATCATGACAGGTCTTTGTCACCTAGGTGCAATAACTGCCAAAAAAGTTGGCCATTATGGCCAGGATTTAGGAAGCCGATTGAAAATGCTAAACAACAACAACCGCAATAAAAACAACCACAACACATCATCTATAATCAAAAGGGAATGGTTGCTTATGACGTCGGAGTCAAGGACACTTAAAAGAACTACCCAAAATGAAAAAACAATGACCTTTTGGTAATCAAGCTGGGGAATGACTAGGGTCCACCGCGAAGGTGTTATGTTGGTTGGAAATGCAGGGAAAACCCAGACAACGTTGTTGCAGGTACGTTCCTTCTAGACAACCGCTATGCTTATCTCTTATTTAGATAGGGGTGTCGATAAGAGTTTTGTGTCTAATGCTTTAAGCTCCCAAATTGGACATTCAACTACCATCAACCCTAGATCACTTATAATGATTGTTGAACTAGCTGACAGTCGAGAATAATTGGGTTAAAACACTATCCCCTTAGGGGTTGCACATTAAAACTTACTAAACACCATTCTACATAAACTTAATGCCCTCGCCTTGTAGAACTTGTAGTTTCGATGTCTCCGTATCTCAGGCTCTCCCCACCACCGGGCACTCTGGTTGGTGACTTAGGTACCAGCAAGGTCATTGTGTGTGACAGACGGAAGATTGTTCGATCCCTGGAGAAATGAAACCTTAATATACACGTTATGATGGAACGTAACAAGGAAATGTGTACACGATATTAAACTTCATTTCGTGCACTAAACGCAGCAAGTACATGCAAATGGATTTCCTTCTTTTTCTTGGAATGTCATGCAAGGAGGTGAAGACAAAGTAGATGAAGAAAGCGACCCTGAGGACGTGCCAATAGTTTGAGACTTTCCTAAAGTATTTCCTGAGGACTTGCCGGGTCTTCCTCCGACTCGACAAGTGGAGTTTCAAATTGATTGGATTACCTGTGCTGCACTGTAGCACAGGGGCACCTTATCGTAGTGGCAGCCTTTCCGAATATGAAAGAGTTATCGGAGGCAACTGAAAAAATAAGCTGTCCGACAAAAGGCTTTATAAGACCCAGTTCCCACCAGGGGAGCTCTGGTCTTGTTTTTCAGAAGAAGGATGGATCATTCCGGCGATGTGCATTGACAATCGGGAATTAAACAAAACTTGACCAGTGAAGAACCATTAATCCACTCCCTAGAATTGATGCTTTATTTTGATCAGCTTAAGGGTGTGTGTCTCTTGAAGAGACCTAAGGTCAGGTTATCACCAACTGAGGGTTCGAGAAGAAGACATTCCGAAGACTGCCTTCAGGACTCGTTACGGCCATTATGAATTTCAAGTTATGTCATTTGGTTTGACGAACGCACCTGCTGTATTCATGGATCTTATGAATCGGGTGTGCAAACCATATCTGGATAAATTTATGATTGTCTTTATTGACGATATTCTAATATATTTTAAGAACAAGCAAGAACACGAAGAGCACCTTAAGCCAATCTTAGAGTTGCTTAAGAAAAAGGAGTTGTATGCCAAATTTTCCTAGTGTGAATTTTGGATTCCCAAAGTACAGTTCCTCGGTCACGTGATTGATAGTGAAAGCATTCATGTCGATCCAGCCAAGATTGAATTCGTTAAAAATTGGGCATCTCCTAAGTCACCAATGGAGATTCGTCAATTTTTAGGTCTTGCTGGGTATTATCGAAGATTCATTGAAGGGTTTTCGAAGATCGCCAAACCTATGACCAAGCTTACTCAAAAGAAGGTCAAGTTTGTTTGGGGCGATAAACAAGAAGCAGCTTTTCAACTGTTGAAGCAGAAATTGTGCAGTGCACCATCCTTGCCTTACCTGAGGGAAGCAAAGATTTCATCGCATACTGCGATGCTTCAAAGAAGGGTTTGGGCGCTGTGTTTTGTTTCTATGTCTTCCGTTGTTACCGCTGCTGATGGATCTGATAAACGTCAACAACAACAAGATACAATTTCATCTATTTCAACAACCATTCCTGCAGACATAAATCAATTAGATATTCAAACACTCGAACCTACAACTCAACCACCAACTGTCAATGCTGATGAGAACATCAATCAAGCAAAAAATGCAATGTTCGACGAAGACAAATTTATCAACCCGTTCAATACACCGGTACACGAAGTTGCAGAGTCATCCTCTCGCAATGTTGATCCGTCAAACATGCATACATTCTACCAACGACATCCCTCAGATTATCATTGGACGAAAGATCATCCCCTTGAACAAGTTCTTGGAAACCCATCAAAGCCAGTTTATATACGATGACAACTCGATACTGATAGAGAAATGTGTATGTTTGCACTCACCGTGAGTACAACAGAACCGAAGAACATCAAGGAGGCAATGGCTGATCATGCATGGATAAAAGCGATGCAGGAAGAACTTCATCAATTTGAATGACTAGATGTTTGGGAATTAGTCGACAGACCAATTGGTAAATACATTATTGGAATAAAATGGCTGTGGAAAAATAAACATTATGAAGATAACACTGTAATCCGTAACAAAGCTCGCCTAGTGGCCAAATGATACCAACAAGAAGAAGGAATTTACTTTGAAGAGTCATTTGCTCTAGTTGCTCATTTGGAAGCAGTCAGGATATTCGTTGGTTATGATTCACACAAGTCAATCACTATCTACCAGATGGACATCAAGACAGCTTTTCTTAGCGAACCTTGAAAGGAAGAAGTGTATGTGATAACATCAAATATTTAATATTTTTTGGAATCAAATTCCCTATCAAAAATGCTTGTAATAGTCTCATAAAAGCCTAAAAAATGATACTTAATTCACTTTATTTATTTATTTACTGTAGAAATCAAGCATTTGAGCAAGAACCACAATATTTGGACATAAAAAAGAGCAAAATTTAGATTTTCCAATGACTTGTTACAGCGTAACCACCTCAGCAGAGTTTACGCTGTAACCCAATTAAGGAAAACAAAGGTATTCAAAAACGATTACAGCGTAATTACTTGTAATCTTTATGCCGTAACCTGCCACATTTGAAGATTGATGACGTATCCTAGTCAGCATTACGGCGTAACATGTACGTTAGAGAAATTTAAGCCTACGAAAGGAAGCCCACATCAGCATGATTACCGCGTAACCGTACACAAGGTTTACGCCATAACAATTTCAAATATTATAAATAGAGCCCTCATTCTGCTTATTCGACCTCAACACGCCTTTTACCACAGCAATCAAGGGGTTAAACCAAGCTTCAATAGATCTAAAAATCCACTGAAGTCCAAGGAGAAATCAACGTTACTGGTACTTTTGTATTTAATCATCATAAACGACTACGTCATAATTAAGAGCTTTTTGATACATTGAAATTCGTTCCATACTTATTTACTGTATCGTTACTGAAGAGTGGCTAATTACTTCAAGAGCTAGCCTAGTTTATTAAGTTACTATTATTATGATCAATGTTTCCTGTTTGATTATTGTTTTGTTAGATATCCTTATAGCTTGTCATAGATCCCTGCGTTTTAGAAATATTAAAAGGTAGTTTTGATCATGTTAGTCCTTTTATTAGGCAAACCGCTGAACTTAGAATTACCAAGGTACTAGGATAAGTTGGCATCTATCCCTAGTATATGAATCAACCAGAGTACCGCCTTAATTGCTCTAAATACTTTAAAAAGCGTAGGAACTCTTTTAGATAGGGTTAATAATCTATTTAGGTTATATACAAGTCTTTTGGATGGTTGGTACTTAATAGCTACAACCAAAATACCTTAAAATCAAGACTTTCAAGAAATTGGGATCCTTGGAAGTGTAGGACAGACCGCGAACGTCAATTCGGGTATGTTGATATTAGAACACTAATGAAACGTTACTAAGACTTTGTACTAGGAAACATGTCATAAACAGTAGTAATGAAATAACTAAGTTAGCATGCTTTTATCCTTATAGTCTTCTTCTCAATTTACTTTCATGCATTTTATTTCTTGTCTTATTTCTCAAAATTATTCAAACCATTTTTAAACGTGTGACATTTTAAATTATAACTAATCTGACTTAGATCTTGGGAACTACCTTGGATTTACCAATCCTTACTTATACACCGACCGTGTGCCTCCTGCCCGTTAGTGCGGTAGACCATCGGTGAACGAGTTTTATTAATTTATAACTTGTTAAATAATTTCTTTAAAAGAAAATACGCATCAATATGTCAGTCAGTCAAATGGATTTGTAGATCCACATCATCCTGACAAAGGTAACCGTCTCAAGAAATCACTTTATGGACTCAAGCAAGCTCAAAGAGTGTGGTATGATGAACTCTTAAATTTCTTGGTATCTAAAGGTTTTTCTAAAGAACTATAGACCCAACCTTGTTCACGATGAGATACGGGGAAGACATATTGCGTGTGCAAATTTAAGTCAATGACATCATTTTCAGGGCAACTAACATAAAACTGTCTAAAAAGTTTGGAAAACTAATGCATAACAAATTTGAAATGTCAATGATGGAGGAAATGAAATTCTTCTTAGGACTTCAAATCCACCATTCCTCATGAGGTATCTTCATCAACCAAGCTAAGTATGCTCAAGAGATACGTAAATATCATTGCATGACTGCATGTGATAGGATTAGTACACCTATGGATACATCACCTAAGCTAGATGCTGACTTGAGTGGAATACCTGTAGATCAAACGAAATATCACATCGCCAGAATTCAGATTCCACTCCTAGTACTTAACACAAGCAGACCAGATTATACACACACATCGATGTTTTTTAGCAAGTTATCAATCAATAACCCACTAAAAAAGCAACCTCAATGAGGTAAATTTAAACTGATCTTTTAGTACCTCAGAAGACCATTAATATGAGACTCATAGTAACCAAATGACATCGGATTTGAACTAATGTCCCTTTTCCAGACTCAACCAGCAAGTTGTCCAGATACATGTAAAAGTACTTTCCGTTAGAATATCAGTACCAAAGTGATAAGCTCGTGAGTCGGTGGGTGGTTGGGTCGTCCAAAAAGCAGGTATGCACATCGCTGTCAACTACAGAGTCCCTGAGTATGTTTGTTATCCTTTTCAGTTGTGCCTCAAGTCATGTGGAATGAGAAACTCAAACCACATGATTATGGCTACACTTTAAAAACAAAAACTCGTATTACGACTCGAAGTCAGCCATAGCCATCTTGTGTAACCCAGTTTAACATTCCCGCACCAAGAGCTTTAGGGACAAAGCTCTTTTAATAGGGGAAGACTGTAACAACCCACAATTTCAAGTCATTTTACATCAATAAAATCAAAACTATTTACTTTGAACTTTTACATGTTTACTTTTAAGTTCAACCGTTAAGTTAAATCGCGTAAACCAAAAGTCAACAATTAACATAAATCGGCATTAAACAAATAAAAGTTTACGTCAAATAAGTGTTATATAATTATTATGAAGATAATTTATAACTTTTTGTATTTTATTTTTATACGTCACGTAAAACGCTTACGTTTCGCATTACAAGTTTTCATGCATGCATGTAAACTATACCACCTTTACTAATACCCTCAATATTTATATTTTATCAAAAATTAAAAACATATCTCCCAAAATCAACCTAACCGGTCACATATAGTCTACACAAAACAAATACCATTTTTGCAAATTTTTACTACATAAGATATTTTGATATCTAGCACTACACCAACTATGGTACAATTTCTTCCTACTCCTACCAAAACCCTTACAACCCATGCCCCCTAGATTTCTTGAAATATATGTACATTTTTTCTCCTAAATATCTTCTATATAATAGATGCATACAACTAGCTACTCACTTAATGAAAGGATAGTTTGGGTCTCATTAGAAGGTCTTCGATCAAATCATGGACTACTAATACTTTCTCAAAAGTTGCATCGAAGTGGGGTGACCTAGTAGTATGGGAGGAGTCTGAGGAAAATTCTCTGTCTTGTAAGCATCTATGTATAAAGACAAAGATGAATGAAATTATTAACGGAAGTTTTAAAATCATTCTAAAGGTCAAAGTTCATTGGATATGTGCTAAAGAATTAGATGCTTGGGTTCCTAAGTTTCATAATGATAACTACTCTTCTGATGATGAGTCATCTGAATCAGATGAGGGGTGTATGTTTAGGGATCAGGAGCACAATAACCAAAACGATGATGGTGATGTTGATAAAGTCTCATAATCCAATTATATGAAAGGAAATGACTTTGATCATGAAACTACTCCAAATATGCCTATTGAGGAGTCACATCAATCTAATGACCCATTTAATATTTATGAGCTTTTACAAAAAAAGAATGTCAGTATTCCGTTATCAAAAGATTCAGGCCTTACATATCCCCCAGGTTTTACCCCTGTCTCCAAAAATCTAAACAACGGTGAAGATTCAGATTCTGTCAAAGATTCTGCTAAAGATCAGGTGAAGTCTATTCCTACTAAGAAACGTTTTACTTGTCGTAACGTTGATACTTCTTCACAACGATCCACTAGTATGCTCATTTATGGAGGTTCGATTTTATATGTTATGGATGATTTGGTTAAGGTTGGACAAACAATAGGGTATAACATGGAAGGATGTTTACAAAATATTACTGAAATTATTAGCGCTCAAGGAGATAGCAATGTTATTAGATGAATTTTATGTCATTAAATATTCAAGGCCTAGGTCATAAGGCAAAAAAGGGGTGGATTAAAGTATGGTGTATGCAACATAAAATTAACTTCGTTGCTCCCCAAGAAACAAAGATTGAGAGTATTGATTTGTTTTCCATCTAGGCAGTGTGGGGTAATTATTCTTTTGATCATATTGTGAGCCCTTCAGTTGGTACATCTAGAGGTATTTTATGTATTTGGGACCCTAACATGTTCATCAAAGATCATGTTTCTTCTTCAGATTATTTTCTTGCTATCATGGGTACATGGGCTCCTTCTTCCACAAAACTTCTTGTTATTTCTGTATATGCTCCTCAAGAGCTTCCAAAAAGAGAGAGTTATGGAGTTACATATGTACTTTGATTGACAGATGGGATGGTGAGACCGTTATTCTGGGTGATTTTAATGAAGTGCGGATGGAGCAAGAAAGGTTCGGTTCCTCATTTAACATTCAAGGTGCTAACGCTTTTAATAATTCCATATCAATGGTAGGTTTGATCGATCTTCCATTGGGAGGATATTCATATACTTGGTCTCACAAATCGGCTTCTAAGATGAGTAAGCTTGATCACTTCCTTATTTCTGAAGCTCTTATGGCGTTGTTCCCTCACTTATCAGGTTTATGTCTTGATATACATTTATCTTATCATCGCCCTATTGTAATGTATGAATCGATTTTAGATTATGGACCTCTCTTTTTTGTAATTTTCATTCTTGGTTTAAAATGGAAGGGTTTGATAAATTTGTGGAAGATTCATGGCATTCTATAGTTATTGCAGATTTGAATGGTCTATCTCGCATGAAAAAGAAAATTTAGCTTCTTAAAGATGATATAAAGACATGGATCAAGGAGAATAAGAAGAAGATTAACGAAGCTAAATCATCCATTCAATGTAAGCTTATTGAGGTGGATAAATCCATAGATCAAGGAGGAGGAAACAAAGAGATCCTTAATCAACATGCTTCGCTAATGAAAGACCTGAATGACATTAACTCCATCGATGTCTTAGAGTTATCTCAAAAAGCTAAAGTTTGTTGGTCTATCAAAGGTGATGAAAAATCTAAATATTTTCATGGGATTATAAATAGCAAAAGATCCTAGCTTAGCATATGCGGCATTCTACTTGACGGCGATTGGATCGTTGATTCAAATAAGGTTAAATCTAAATTCTTTAAGAACTTCTCCAACCAATTTTCAAAACCTTTGTCCCCTCGTGTTAAAATAGACTTCCAGTTTCCCACTCGGTTAATGTTGGGAAATATATTGTAAAAGACTTAATACTAGTAGTATAACAGTTAAGTCTGGTAGTATTAGTTAGTTCTGACAGTACTAAGTTAAGTCTGGCGGTACTATAGTTAGTACTGGTAAAGTGGCAGTACTATAGTTAGTACTGGTCGTATGTAGTTAATTCTGTTTATGTAACAGAATAGAGGTAATAGTTATTTTAGATATTTTAGGAGATATCTTAGGAAAGGATATGCATTATCCTTTCACACGTTTTGTAAAGCCTTCTAGGGTTTCCTTGGTGTATAAAAGAAACCCTACGGTATAGAGTTTTATAGATCGAATAGAAGCATTGAAGCTTAATAGAAATCAATAGCAAAATTAGTATTATTGTTCTTCTTAATTCTTGTGTTAAGATTCCGCATTAACACTTGATATTCATAGTCAGTGTCTCTCACATAGTTGATTTGGATTTATTCAAGTTAGCTATTGTCTTACAAAGGCTATATAGATCCAAGACCAAGGACCTACAAGTGGTATCAGAGCCAATAGAGGGACTCTGAGTAAGAAGAATCACTAGAACCACAAACAAACACTCTCTTTCAGATCTTTACAAAATGTCTCAACCTGCTAATGATGAGTTCTCACAACATCTCAGTGATGATGAAGAATCAAACCATGAAGATGCATCAGACACTGGTGCTGCACCTAAACAAAAACAACAGGTGATTCCTCAAACAACTGGCTTATCTAAAAATATCTAACTCCCAAAATTATGAAGAAATGGATTATGCGTATGATATATGGGTATGGAGATGGAGCATCCTTGAGGTACATTGACAATGATGCTTGGAAGGTAATTCAGAATGGAAACTCCAAGAAGAGAATTTCAACTGGAAAGGATGGTGTTATTCGAATACTTCCACCAGTAACTGCTGCAGAAATTCAAGCTGTTGAAAAGGAAAGGAAGGCTAAGAATATCTTGTTGATGGCAATTCCCAAGGAACATATGAGAAGATTTCATGGAATGGATGATGCAAAAGAAATCTGGGAAGCCATCAGAACTAGGTTTGGTGGTAATGCAAATTCAAAGAAAATGCAGAAGGCTGTTTTCAAACAACAGTTTGAAGCATTTACAATATCCAGTTAGAAAGGGTTAGAAAGGATATGACAGATTCCATCTATTTACTTTCTCAGTTGGTACGCTCATGGGTTGAGAAGTTGTATCAATGATGGATTGCAAATTATAAGTTTCTCAGGTCTTTGCCCCCAGCATGGTCCAATCTGGCAATGACTATGAGAACTAAACCAGATGTTGATACTTTATCTATTGATGACTTGTACAATAACCTTAGGGTTTTTGAGTAGGAAATACAAAGGAGTCTCCAAAAAAATCTTCATGTGACTAAAATGTTTTTTTTGTTTCACAAAGCAAAAGCAGCACTAATAAGGTTAAGTCTAGTTGTATGGTGCATACAATACTTGCACCTCCTTCTACTTCTTAAACCATATGTTCTGAAAAGAAGTTATGGCTGGTTTTGTTGATGAAGTTATCTATTCACTCTTTGCCAAACAATCAGAGGATTGGGACATTGAAGAGATGGACATAAACTGGCAGATAGCAATGATTGCTATTCGAATGAAGAAGTTCTATAAGAAAACAGGAAGGAGAGTTCGTGTGGATGGAAAAACACCTGTTGGCTTTGACAAAAAGAAGCTTGAATGCTTCAATTGTCACAACACTGGTCACTTTGCTAGGGAATGTACAGCAAAGGGGACACATGATGGAAAGAAGAAGAGAGACTCATTTTATCAACATCAAGAAGCTGGGAAGCAAGAGAAGAATCAGATGGGCTTGCTGACAATGGATGATGGGATTGTCAATTGGGGAGAACATACTGAAGTTGAAGAGACAAATCATGCACTTATGGCTATCAGCTCAAGTAATGAGGTATCTTTGTGTTCTAAAATTTGCATTGATTCATACAATACCCTTAAAACACTGTGTGATGAACAAATGAATCAGTTAGGTGATCAAGAAGCACAAATACTTGCCTATAGTCAAGCTGTTAAGAAACTAGAAGCTCAACTTGTTACTTTTCAAAAACAGCAACTTTCTCTAAATGAAAAGCTTACATTTCAGGCTAATGAAATATATGAAAAAGATGAAAAGCTTAAAAGATATAGGAGAATTGGAATGAAAGCTGTAAAAGAAAAGGAACAATTGCAGAAAACATTAGATTCATGGAAAGACTCTTCCAAGAATCTTTGGAGATTAATTAATTCTGGCATGAGTTCAAATAATAAACTTGGCTTAGGGTATGAAATACAATCAAACAATGAGGTTCTAAGTTATGAGGAAGAAATGAATTTCTCTGTTTTTAATTGCTCAAAAGAGGATTCAGTTGGAAAACCTTTGTACAGTAGATTTATAAAAACTAATGATTTTAAAGGTGTTCCACATCCCTTAAGTGGAGATTATACTCCTACACCACAAGAAGAAATTGATGAGTCTTTATATGTTTATGGTAAAAAGGGACCTCAAGAGCCTGAACCAAATGTATCAGATGATAGATCTAGTGAATATTCTACCTGTCAATCTAATGACAGTGCAAGATCTATTGGAACTTCCTCTGAACATTCTGTTGATCCTGAATCTGAGATTTCAAGTGTACCTCCAGAAGTGTATGTGTCTACACCTATAACAACAAATGAAAAAGGTATGTCTGATCCAAAATCAAAAGAGGTTGAACCTAGTTGTGTTTCACACATAAAAACTCCTAGACAACCAATCAAAGATCAAGCAACACCTAAAGTTAATAGGAAGAATTGGAATGCTATGATGGAAAGAGAACTAGGGGAAGGTTACTCTTTCACAAAGAAGAAATGTTTTGTTTGTGGTAGTCTAAGTCATTTGATCAAAGATTGTGACTATTATGAAAAGAAAATGGCAAGAGAGGCTGAGTTTAAGAAACAAAGGGTTTTTAATACTGGTAATAGGGTGGCAAAACCAGTATGGACTAATGCAAACAGGGTTAATCATGCTAATCAATTTGTTCCTAAACCAGTACAACTGAATGGTGGTAGGCCAAATGCTAATTCTGTCAGGCCTAATGTTAATACTGGTAGGGTAAATGTTAATTCTGTCAGGCCTAATGTTAATACTGGTAGGGTAAATGTTAATTCTGTCAGGTCTAATGTTAATACTGGTAGGACAAATGTTAATCCTGTTAGGCCTACAGTTAATACTGGTAGTTCTAATGTTAATACTGTTAGATCTAGACAGCCAGTACCTACCAAGACCTCAAACAGTTTTAGTCCTAAAAGACCACAGGTGAATCTATTTAATCAAAGAAGGCATTTTTCAAAATCACATTCATCTGTAAGAAGACCCTTTGCAAAAATTACAGCACAAATGTCCCATTCTCATGCTGTAAAGGAAAATTGGGGATCTGCTGTTAAGACCTCAGCAGGTTATAATTGGAGGAACTCTAAACCACACTCTAATTGTGACAGTGGACCAACTTTTTTTAGAACTGTG
Organism: Tanacetum coccineum; assembly: GCA_026074375.1. NCBI lineage: Eukaryota > Viridiplantae > Streptophyta > Magnoliopsida > Asterales > Asteraceae > Tanacetum > Tanacetum coccineum. The sequence continues at coordinate 21,237 of BQNB010068211.1, forward strand.
AATGCTAAAGGTCCACAAGGCAGACCCAAGCCTGTAAAGGCCTGGGTCCCTAAGAGAAACTAATTTTCTCTTTTTCATGTGCAGGATCATCCACTGAAGAACATGGTAGATAGAGGTATATTTGATAGTGGATGCTCAGGGCACATGACAGGTAATAAGGATCAACTGGGGATTTTGAAGAATTCAATGGGGGGTCTGTTACCTTTGGAGGTAGCAAAGGCTACATATATGGTAAAGGAAAAATAAGAGTTGGTAATTTAGATTTTGATAGTGTGTCTTTTGTAAAAGAATTAGGGCATTTTAACCTTTTCTCAATATCATAAATATGTGATAAGCCGCACAAGGTTCTTTTTAGTGAAACTGAATGTCTTGTTGTGTCTTTTGACTTTAAGATGCCTAATGAAAATCAGATGCTTCTAAAGGTTTTCAAAAATGACCATACATGTGTTGCCTACCATAAATGTAAACAACACAGGGCCTCCTGCAAGGCCAAATTAGAAATATTAATCATTGAGCCATTACACACCTTGCATATGGATCTTTTTGGTCCTACCTCTGTAAAAAAGCATTAATCATTCAAGTTATTGCCTTGTAATTACTGATGATTGTACCTGATTTAGTTGGGTAGTCTTTTTGGCCTCTAAGGATGAAACTAGTGGCATTCTTCAGAACTTCATTAGGCAAATTGAAAACCAGCTTAGTCATAGGGTTAAAATCATTAGATCAGATAATGGCACTGAATTTAAGAATAGAGATATGCTTGAATTTTGTAGAAACAAGGGAATAAAACAAGAGTATAGCAATGCCAGAACTCCACAACAGAATGGAGTTGCTGAAAGAATGAACAGGACCCTAATTAAGGCTGCTAGAACTATGCTAGCAGACTCACTCTGACCAAACTACTTTTTGGGCGAAGCTAGTTAGTACTGCTTGCTATATTTTTAATAGGGTAAGAGTGACTAAACCTCAAAACAAAACTCCTTATGAGCTTTTGTTTGGCCACAAACCAATTATCAGCTACATAAGACCTTTTGGGTGTCATGTTACAATTTTAGATACTCTTAGTGTGCTTGGCAAGTTTGATGGAAAATCTGATGAGGGATTCTTAGTTGGTTACTCTCTAAATAGCAAAGCCTATAGGGTTTATAATTTAGTAACCAAAAGAGTAGTAAATTTGCATGGTCAATTTTCTTGATAGATAAAACCAATGTTAAAGGAGTGGGTATAGATGGATGTTTGATATTGACTATCTTACTGATTCTATGAACTATATTCCTGTATCTTTGGAAAATCAAACTAACCCACATGCAGGTGCTTCAGAAGTAACTAACAGTGCAGGTACTTCACAAACTCCAAGTTCTAATGCCTCTGAGGAAAAAGATGAGGATGTAGAGCTTATTGTTGTGCCTTCAACTGTGAAGAATACTGAAGAAAAAGCTGAATCAAGGAAATCTTCTACAAATTCAAAGAAAGAGGAGATCTTGACAGAACCTCAACAAGAGAAGAAGGCTTCTTCTACTGACACTTCAGAAGATAATCCTAAGATTCTAGCTTTTAGAAGAGAGTTGGAAGAAATTGCTCTAAAGCATTTAGGGAGTATCTGAAAACACCTCTACCAGTACTTTCCCCCCTTTCAGGGTTTAATATTGTAGTGAGTCATTTAATACTGGTAGTTTTGATTCTGATGATTCACCTATGCCAAGCTCGAAATCTTTCACAAGTCTGAGACAGGAATTTTTGATGAGGCATCTTATGATGAAGAGGGCGTGATAACTGACTTCAACAGCCTACCAACAGAAATTGAAGTCAGTCCTACTCCTACTCTTAGGATTCACAATATTCACCCGAAAAGTCAAATCCTTGGTGATCCTAAGTCAAGCGTGCAACTGAAGCAAAGTGCAAACAAAAATCAGGAAGCTCATGCACTTTTCAGCTTTATTCAAAGCAGCAAGAAACAAATCACAAAGGATCACAACATTGTTTATTTGCCTGTTTTCTATCTCAGGAGGAACCTAAAAAGATTTCTGAAGCTCTACAAGATGAAAGTTGGGTTCAAGCCATGCAAGAAGAGTTGTTACAGTTCAAGCTGCAACAAGTATGGGTTCTTATAGATCTACCTCACGGAATGAAGGTTATTGGTACAAAATGGGTCTACAGAAATAAAAGAGATGAAAGAGGAGTGGTTGTCAGAAATAAGGCAAGATTGGTGGCCCAAGGGTACACGCAGGATGAAGGTATTGACTATGATGAGTTTTTGCTCATGTGGCAAGAATAGCAGCTATCAGGTTATTTTAGCCTTTGGCCTCATTTATGGGGTTCTTAGTATACCTAATGGATATAAAAAGTGCCTTTCTGTTATGGCACTATTAGAGATGAAGAGGTTTATGTCTCCAACCTCTAGCTTTGGTTGATCCTGATAACCCTTAGAAGTTCTATAGGTGGGCAAAGCTTTGTATGGATACTTCAAGCTCTAGAGCCTTGGTATGCTACTCTATCAACATTCCTAGAGAAGCATGGATACAAGAGGGGTACGATTGGACAAACTATATTTATTAAAAGGACAAGTAAGGATATTCATGGTGGTTCAAGTGGTATGTTGATGATATCATTTTGGTCTACACCAAAAATGTCTGGTTGTGATGAGTTTGAGCCTTGATGAAAGCAGATTTCAGATGAGTTTATGGGCGTAAACTCACATTTTTCTTAGGAATTACAAGTCAAACAGAACAAGGCGGAATCTTTCATATCTCAGGACAGTTTTTAGCTGTGATACTCAAGAATTTGATCTTATAACTGTGAAAAACTACAATAACATCCATGGAGACAACGTGGGCTATTGACAAAAGATGAGGAAGCTGTTGATGTGGATGTACACTTATATAGATCCATGATAGGTTCTCTCATGTATTTAACTGCCTCTAGGCCTGATATAATGTATGCAGTATGTGTTTGTTCTCGTTTTCAGGTCACTCCCAAGACTTCACATCTCAATGCTGTGAAGAGAATCTTTAAGTACCTTAAGGGCAAACCAAATTTGGGCTTATGGTATCCAAGAGAATCACCTTTTGACCTGGAAGCATTCTTTGATAGTGATTATGGTGGGTCAAACCTTGACAGGAAATCCACAACAGGTGGTTGTCAATTTCTTGGACAAAGACTTATCTCATGGCAATGCAAGAAACAAACCATAGTGGCTACTTCTACAACTGAAGCTGAATATGTAGCTGTTGCAAATTGTTGTGGACAAGTATTGTGGGTTCAAAATCAACTACTGGACTATGGTTTCAATTTCATGAATACCAAAATCCACATTGATAATGAAAGCACAATTTGCATTGTAAAGAACCTAGTGTATCATTCCAAGACAAAACACATCGAGATACGCCACCATTTTATAAGAGATTGTTATGAGAAGAAGCTCATTAGTGTGGAGAAAATTCACACAGACTTAAATGTAGCTGACCTATTGACCAAACCTTTTGATGGACCACGGTTTAATTACTTAGTGGTTAGTATTGGTATGATAAACACATAGCTACATTTAAGGGGAGGCTAACTTGTATAGCGTGTATACTTATTGGGAGTTAGTTTAAACTAAATCGAGGCTTAAGTAGTACTAATACTAGTAGTTAGTAGTATTAATTCGGGTAGTTAGTTTAATTTAATTCTGTCTATACAAACTCCTGCAACATGTTTTTCTTTGTTTTAGACTAATTCTTGCAGGAATAGCATGGATTTAGAGGTGTAAGGCAGGTGTGATAAGGCCTTTGTTTTTGTAAGTCTTCAGTAAATACTTACTTCTGGTTGAAAAAGAATTAATTCGGGTTGTAACATAATTAATTCTGGTTGACCAAAGTTAAGTCTGGTAGTGTAAATTTTAATACTGGTAAGTTATTGTTAGTGCTGGTTGCGGGAAAATTGACTTTTCTGTTTAAACACTGTTTAAATGTTACCGTTATAGATTTTTACGGCTCTTTTGTCGATTAACAGAGAAGCTATATATAGATAAAGTTTGATTTCTCTTTTGCATTACCTTATCTTTTTATTGCTATCTCCTCTTCGCCAAAGTAAAATCTTCTTTATTTTACAAAGATTATTTGTCAACTCTCTTGTTACAGCATCTACAAACCTTCACTCATAACCTAAACCAGTATATTTCTGTCTCCGCCACTACCTTTTATTACTACTTTCGATTCATGGCTCAATTAAAATACTGCGACAAACATAATCAAGTGGGGTTTTTGCGCAAGCCTGATGAAAGTGCAGGGTTTGCAGAGATAGTGGATTTTCTACGAGGTTCCAACCTCAGGTATGCTTTAACTACTAATCCTACTATCTATGATTCCCTAGTCAAACAGTTTTGGCAGACTGCTACTGCCAACACTCTTGCTGATGGGACTCTAGAATTACATGCAACTATTGATACCATTGTGTATACAATCACTGAGGCATCTATTAGAAATAAGCTTCAATTAGCAGATGCTTCAGGGATTACAATGTTGCCAAACAATGAGATTTTTGAGGGGATGGGGAATATGGGGTATCCTACTGACGGATCTTTTACCTTTTGGAAAAGCTTTTTCACACCCCAATGGAGATTTTTAGTCCACCATATTTTGCATTGTATAAGCTCTAAGAGTGGTGGATGGGATCAATTTGGTAGCAATATTGCTACTGCCCTTGATTTGGTCTTTCCACTGGAAGAGTTTATAATTTTTTATAACTATCTTTGATGGAATAGTGGTCAAACTGAAAAAGCAAACCAAAGTTTTTGATGTATCCTGTTTTCTGCAAAAACTTAATTTTGGATATTCAAACGGAAAACAAACACCCTTATTCTGGCTGTGACCCAGACCACAAGATTTTTGGGAATTGATAAGGGGGTTTCGAGGGGCACAGAACTTGTTGTTGCTATGTTGCTTGTTGCTATTTACTAATCCAAGTGCAGGTCAGAACATCTTGAGTGGTCTCAATCTCAACCATTCATCACCCACAATTCAGTACCATCTAATCTTTACCTACTCAAGTACAATCTCACCACTATAACTGCTCCTATCCCTGCATCTACACCTACTACCTATCCCTGAAACTGACCCTGAACCTATGGAGCACACTTTTGAGGAACCATCCCCTGCACACCAACACTTCTCACCCCCATAAGAGCATGCCCAAGGACAGATGACTGTAGATGATTTGATTCAATTAGTTCCTCAATTAATGACAAGAGTTGATAGTCTGGAAAAGGATCTCAAGCAAACCAAGCTGACAATGGGGAGTGCTATTGTGAAGTTGGTCAAGAAGGTGAAGAAGCTGGAAGGTATTTTGAAAAGGAGAAATGTGGTCTTATCAGACTCTGAAGAGAGAACCCTGAGGATCAGGGGAGGAAAAGTCAAGATGATCCTCTAGTTTCTTTGGTACAAGGGTGGTTACTCCTTCTACGACTACTGTCAATGCTTAGGGGGGGAACAAGATTGAAGACATAAGCCCTATCATTAGAAGAGCTAAACTCTCTCCAGGGTTGCTTCTCAAAAGCCAAAGTCAATAGATAAGGGAAGGAGGTACAGACTTAACTTAGTACTGCCAGAACTAACTAATACTACCAGACTTAACTATTATACTACCAGTATTAAGTCTTTTACAATCTATTTCCCAATAGTATGTTGAAGGAGTTAATACTGGCAGTACTAAAGTTAGTACTGTTAGTGGACAAGTTAATACTGACAGTATTAAAAAGTCCATTCCTTCCCCTGATAAAGGCCAAAGAGAAGGAAAAGCTCCTATGATCATTGAAGAAACTCCTAAGAAGACTAAGGAACAAATTCTACAGGAGGAAGCTAGTCTCACTGAAGCTATCAGATTGGATACTTTGGAGAAAGAAGAAGAGGCTAAACAAGTGCATTTAGATTCTCTCTTAGCACAAAAACTTGCAGAAGAAGAAGAATTAAATGAGCAACAAAAGCAAAGAAGAGCTCAAGTTCAATTTGAAGCTCAGCATTACACAAATGAAGATTGGGATCTTATTAGAGCAAAGATTGAAGCTAATGCAGAGTTGTCAAAGAGTGTGCTAGGAAGTGGCTTACAAGGAGAAGACTTTGCAAAGAAGATGGTTGAACTAGTAAATCAAAGGAAGAAACACTTTGCAGAGGAAAGAGCAAGAGCTAAAAGAAATAAGCCCATAACTCAATCACAACTGAGAACATATATGATGAATTACTTGAAGAATCAGGGGACATGGAAGCTGTCTCAGCTGAAGAATTTAAGTTTTGAAGAAGTAAAAGAAGAATTTGATAAGCTGGTGAAGCAGGTTGAATCTTTTGCACCTATAAACTTTGAAGCTACAAAAGATAGTCTGAAAAGACTTGGTAAAGACTTCTCAAATCCGTTAATGGCTGACAATTTGCCAAAAATTGTATGGTTATCAACTCACCATATCTGTTTAGTAAAGAGTTGGCTAGCCCACAAGTTTATAGATTGTGGTAAAGGCTGTGGAAAAACCATAACTAGTCCATAAGATTATGGTTTATGGTAAAGACAAATTACAAATCCATATTAGATGGTTGACACTTTACCAAAAAGTGGATGGTACATCAACTCACCAAGTTTCATGTATAAAGAGTTGACATGGTAATCAATCCACCATGGAATTTATCTTTTCTAGGTGCCAAAGGATTGACTAGCCCTGAGCAAACGGCTATAGGTAAAGGCATATCAAATCCGTTTATATAATGGTTTGCCAAAAACCATATGGTATTCAACTCACCAATGTTTTATGTACTGAGAGTTAAAATGGTTTTCAGTCGACCATGGACATGCACCTTTCTGGTGGCCAAAGGACTGATTACTCCAGAGTAAATGGATAACTGGTAAAGAGACATCAAATCCATTTAAAGTTTCAATGATTCACCTCTCACAGGAGTTAACACACTTGGAAGTGATGAGAATAGTCTGAAACTATATGATTTGATTGCTGATATGAAGGGTTGCTGAAAAGTTTTTGAAGAATTATGGTAGCAAAGATTAAAAAGAGATAATTTGAAGAATTGCAGCTCAAGAATAATTTGAAGATTTTTATTTACAACATCCTTAGGAAGCTCAAATGGAAGACACTTGAAGAAACTTGAAATTCACAAGTGAAGATCAAGTTAGGGGAGGATTGTTGGGAAATAGATTGTAAAAGACTTAATACTAGTAGTATAATAGTTAAGTCTGGTAGTATTAGTTAGTTTTGGCAGTACTAAGTTAAGTCTGTTTATGTAACAGAATAGAGGTAATAGTTATCTTAGAGATATTTTAGGAGATATCATAGGAAATGATATGCATTATCCTTTCATACGTTTTGAAAAGCCTTCTAGGGTTTCTTTGGTGTATAAAAGGAACCCTACGGCATAGAGTTTTAGATATGTAATAGAAGCATTGAAGCTTAATAGAAATCAATAGCAAAATTAGTATTATTGTTCTTCTTAATTCTTGTGTTAAGATTCCGCATTAACACTTGATATTCATAGTCAGTGTCTCTCAACATAGTTGATTTGGATTTATTCAAGTTAACTATTGTCTTACAAAGGCTATATAGATCCAAGACCAAGGACCTACAAAATACCACTTGGGGTGCTACTTCATAGTTCATACACACAAGTTACAGAAAACGACCTCAAAAGAGACGTTTAATAAAATGTCATAATACATGAACGTCACTCAGAACCGCTTGCTTAGGTTAACAACCTATCAGATGACCCATCTCCATATCCAACTCATCCAAACTCATTACATACAAAACCACTCAATTTTCAACCTAAGTTTAACATATAAGGTCTCCATAGTATGGATCGACTAACAATCTCAACAATACTTCAACACATCAATCTTCAACCACCTCTTTCAATCACTTTACATCTAATGATTACAATCATCAGTTCACCATAACCGTTTATTCTTCATGCATCATCCATCCCTTAAATAGAATATGCTCCACAGTTAACCAACAAACCTAATTTTCCCAACAAGACTCGAGTCCTAATTGTTCAGTGTTTTAAGAAATGTGATGATCCCATTGATGCCATCAATCACATATGTCTTTCTTGATGGCTGTTTGTCACTTCTCGCTACCCACTACCAATAATCAGCTAAAGGAATTTCAAACCCTAGGCAACTAGCTACCATTAATAACGGAAAGCGACCTTAACAAACAATTCAGAGACAAACTCTTTAGTTGTGGGTACTACATAACATACACTCTAGAAGCAGAGTAAAAGCAATTCTAGAAATCAAAGGACTGTATCTGTTACAACTGCAAAGGGGAAGGCCACATGTCCAAATAGTGCACTAAACTTAAGAGGAAATAGGATGATTCTTGGTTTAAGGATAAAGTGTTGTTGGTACAAGCTCAAGCAAGTGGTCAAATTCTACATGAGGAGGAACTTGCATTTTTAGCAAATCCAAGAATTCAAAGGTCAAGCTACACCAGACTCAATACTCACAACGCTGCTTATCAAAGCTGATGATTTAGATGTATATACTTTGATTTATGATGAACTCAACACTGCCAAAGTTACTCTCATGGCGAATTTATCTCATTATGGTTCATATGCTCTTGCTAAGGTAAACAATCATGATAATATGGATAATAATATGATTAATCAAGTTGTGCAGGTGATGGAGTCTTCTGAATAGGTCGTATGTTGTGAACCACTCAGAGACGAAATACCAGTGATAGCAATATCATTTCCTTATTTCCCATTAAATGTGATTGAATCACAACAAAGCAGCTGTTCCAATCCTAAGTCTTTCTCTACAACAAGATGCACAGTATTATTATTATTGAACAACTAAAACCTAACTTGTTAATTGTACTCGATAAATCTAGACAATCAAAGAATCAATGATACTTTAACTGCTGAGCTTAAAAGATACAAGGAACAAGTTAATGTTTTGAAAGAAAGGACAACATGCTGTGTTATAGGATTAATGATAACGTTTCAGATTCAAGTGCACAGTCTATAGAGATTGATCGTCTTAAACAAACTTTTTCTAAACATTTAAAAGAAAAGGAATCTTTAATGCAAGCAATTACTCTTCTCAAAAATAATTTTAAGAAAGAAGAATACTAGAACATCGAATAGAGATTGCGTTAGAAAGACGGATTAAACAGCTAGATATATTGTTTAAAAAGATCATCCCGCATAACTGTTCACAATGTTGACGAAACCTCAATTTTCCAATGATCATACACTAACAAGCTCTAGGTTTTCAAAATCCTTTCTATCTAAAGAAATCTCAGCAGTTGGAACCAAAGCTTTATGATGGTAATATCAATGTAAGAATACGAGTGGCTAGTATGTTTTGGACTCTAAAGATACCCTAACTACTTGCTTGCTGAAGAGAGTCGTTAAAAAATGATTTTAAAAAAAAGATCCTATAATTGTTAGAAACGAAAAGTTTATTACTCACACCAGTCGATTATGATGTCCTTAATTCAACTTTCTTAAGATTTTGAAACACAGTTAGTTTCACAAATGAATTATCCTGCTAAACAAGCCTTTTGGTCTCAGAATTCTTGTTGAATTCTCCAGAACTACTCATTCTATAACCCACTAAAGTTTAGGTTTCCAAAAGAACTTCCTAAAGTCAGCATGGTTAATACGAGTTTGAAGAAACTTAAACACCATCTTGCTGGTTTTGACGTGGTTGTCAAAGAAAGAACCACACCCACAGCCATCACTGAAGGCTCGTGGGGGTTCGAACATACAAAAGCTTGTTTTAAGGATGAAATAATTCCATTTGTATAAGCCCTGACGGACTTATTTATATATCGATCAATATTTGATTGATGAACTTTTTGAAGTCCAAAATGTCTTCCATCAAATGGAACAGGCTGTAGAACAACATCGTTTAGAGTCAAAAACATTTGAAGTTAAAATGAATCAAGTTTTGAACAAAACAAACACTCTTGGAACAAGTTTATTAAGCAAAGATATCGTAAATACAATTATGAATTCTTCTATGGATATTGCTTCTGGAATATCAGAATGTGAAAAGTGTCCAAACTTGAGATTGGCTACTTAACAAAAAAAAGATTATCGTTGAAAAAGAGATTACGGTAAACTATCAAAAAGTTTTACCACTCTTGAAAAACATTGCATCTCTTTAGAAGTTGATACTCAACTTAATCAGGAAATTTTTCAAAGGGACAATTCTGTTTCAAATCAAAGTGCTCCAAGTTTTGATCAATTGTTTGAATTAAATGAATTGAAAGCTCAGTCCCAAGAGAAAGACACGGTCATAAAGAAGTTGAAAGAGAGAATTAAATCTCTAAGTGGAAAAATGAATGAGGATAAGATTAAAAAGGACTTAGAGGAGATTGAAACAATAATATTGAATGGATCATAGGGAGTCGACGCATATTTGCTTAGATAGCATTTGAAACAGACCTATAAGAAAACTTAATGACTCGATTAAGCCACTATGTAATTCGATCAAAAGAACAATTTGATGAGTTAATTAATCCAAGTTAACCTACAAGTCAATGGAAATCATCCGATTTAAATGCTAGTCTTCAGGAAAAAGTTTTAGAAAATTACTGCTCTCAAGGATGACTAAGAAACTTAAAAGAAATGCTCTAGTTAATAAAAAAAAAAAAAAAAATAAAGAAATGCTGTTATGAAACACACTAATTGATCCAGAGATGCTTAGATTGACGTGGACCCAATAACCCACTAAAGTGTTGAATACAAGGCAGCTCACTCACCTATATTAAGCCACACTCAGGAAAGAAGCTACAATCTTAGGGATCTAGTTGAAATGTTAAATCAAAAAATCCACTAGATCATTCTTAGAATCTCTGTACGGTATTCTAAAACTAATTCAGGAGTTGCTTACATAAATCAATAAAACCTGCCATCGTATTCAACCATTTTGTGAACAATTAGTGGCTATGACCCCAAAGAACAAGAATAAAAGAGTTAGATTCACTGAGCCCGTCACATCCTCCAGGAAACACAATCACAAAAACAAGCCACTACATCAAACCCATTTGTCTTCTATAGGATAAAACCGTCTACTAGTGATACGGATCAATAGCCTTCAGCAATACAAAGAAAGGATAAGAATCGAAAACACCAAGGTAGTACTCAGAAGAATAAAGTGAAGCCACCCTAGGAAAGTTAAATCAAGTTTGAAAAATAAAGACTGTGTTGTTGACCTAAAGGAACAGCTTATATGCAGCATACCAAGCTTAATGCAAATTCTGAACTTAAATGTGTCAAGTGTAATGGTTGCATGCTTTCTGATAATCATGATTTGGTGTGTCTTTGATTTTTAACAATATGTGAATAGCTCAGTAAATAAATCATAATTCTGTTTAAGCAAAGTTCAAAGAGAAAAGTTTAGAACCAACAAAATGTGTTTACAAATATTGGATCCAATCTAGATACCTACTGGTTGGAAACCTTCATATATAGTAGAAATTGTGTGCCCTTTAACTAGGATTTACTACAACTACTCAAGTACCCCTTAGGAAACCAACTGCAACTAGAAAATCAAACACCTAAGCCTAGTTCGTAACATTTGTTTACACCAAGGAAACCAGGGGAAATCTAAAACTAATGTTCCTGTTAGCAAATCTAAGGTTCTTAAATCTATATCTGCTAACAAAAAGGAACCCAATCAATTTTGGGGATCCATAGTTTTCGATGTTCCATCTTCCTCTCTTGATGACTGCAGGTCATCCAAATTGTTCTCTGGTATTTGGACTCTTGCTGCTCCAAGCATATGACCGGAGATCGCTCTCAGCTCACCAATTTTGTCAATAAATTTTTGGGAACAGTCAAATTCGAAAATGATCACGTAGCAAAGATATTAGGATATGGTGATTATCAGATTAGGAATGTTACAATCTCAAGGGTTTACTATGTAGAAGGACTTGGATACAACTTATTCTCTCTTGGGCAATTTTGTAATTCTAACCTTGAAGTTTCTTTTCGTCAACACACCTGCTTCATTCGAAATTTAGAAGGTGTTGATCTATTAACTGGATCTTGAGGCAACAATCTGTATACTCTGTCTCTTGGAGATATGATGGCATCCTCTCCTATATGTATCTTGTCAAAATCCTCAAAGACTAAGTCCTAGCTATAGCACCGACGCGTGTCTCATTTGAACTTTGGTGCAATCAACCATTTAGCTAGACATGGTCTTGTTCGAGGTCTCCCTAAGCTAAATTTTAAAAAGGACCATCTGTGTTCTGCTTGTGCAATGGGAAAAAGCAAGAAGAAACCTCATAAACCTAAATCTGAAGACACCAACCAAGAAAAACTCTATCTTTTGCACATGGATCTTTGTGGACCAATGCGTGTCGCAAGTGTTAATGGAAAGAAGTACATCCTCGTCATTGTTGATGATTACTCTCGATTTACATGGGTTAAGTGCTTAAGGTCAAAAGATAAAGCTCCAGATTTCATAATCAAGTTTCTCAAGATGATCCAAGTGCGGCTTAAAGTACCTGTCCGACAAATCAGAATAGATCGCTCTCCACCGCAAAATGGTGTCGTTGAAAGACGTAATCGTATGCTAATTGAAGCTGCCCGCACAATGTTGATTTATGTAAAAGCTCCGTTATTCTTATGGGCAGAAGCAATTGCTACCGCATGTTACACCCAAAATCGTTCCATCATACGTCTTCATCAC